>JAXQQM020079421.1:0-15455 GCA_034641835.2 Pinus albicaulis
CATGCACAAAACCATAGAGCGAGTCCGCCACCTAATAAAGGGTCCAAAAGAAATTTCCCAAGGCATTTCCCTGGACCGCGTACGAGGGCTACGCGGCCACGAAGGGAGCTTCTGCCCGCTGAGCCCCCTCAAACAACCGGTGCAAGCGTGAGGGTACTTTGGTTCTTGATCCGGAGGTGGATATTGGTGGTCACCCACCTATTCCACTTGGGGCCCCACCATTTTCTCTTTCAGTTTTTTAGTTTCGGCACAACTTACTATTTTTAGCAGTTTTTCGGGTCCTGAACTTCCGGAGCCGTTTTGAGGCCCTAAACGATGTTTTTTGGGCATCACGCCTCCAGCAAATCTCATTATGCATCATTCCATTCTGGAATTATATTCATGGTGAAATTTGTAGTCTCGGATAGATCTTTCTAATGATGTATCATGTGCTTCAAATAGAGATAGTATGCCAAAGTTACGTCCCTGGGAAGTTGAAACACCAATTTACCCAAACGGGGCCCATAGTTTTGACGCTTCATCTCCTAGGGTTAGGTTTTTGGATGTTTAGGGTTCTCCATTGTTTCTCAATAATAAATAGACCCTCGAGCCTCATTGTAACTTAGTTCAGAGGCCTGTAGCCGCCACATCTCTTCTCGGAGATAGCTACCAGCGCCCTAGCTAGTTTTATTTCCATTCTGTCTGTAAGCAAATTTCAGTTCTTTGATATTAATGAAATGAAGTGTTATTTCCGCTGCATCTCTGTATTTATGTTTATATGTTTATTCTGTTGCGTTCCTGCATAAATCCGGATCAGTGGTATTAGAGCGGTCTGCTTTTTCTCGATCCTTCTTTGCATGTCCCCAACGAGGTCGAGGTATAAGGAGCTAGGGCTCGATCTGGTGGAACCTTTGCAAGATCAGCCTCGCAAACCTCGACGGACGCCCATGGGGGACGAAAAGAAAGATGAGGGAGCAGGAGATCCTATCAAAATATTTCTCGAGGAGGCCCTCAAAAGACAAAGGAACGTGATGATGGATAACTTTGCTCAGATCCTTCAACGGCTACCCACCGGCGGCGCATCTGCATCCAGCAGCCACTCTGGAGGCGCGACTCCTTTTAAGGTACAAGTAAATTTTGGCATTCCCATATTTGAGGGTCAAATAGACACAGATGCCGTAGATAGATGGTTGAATCTGTTAGAAGGATATTTCTCGGTTCATGACTTTTCAGACCGGGAGAAGATTATTTTTGCACTCCTCAAAGCTACCCCCATGTTAAGGACTGGTGGGAAACCTACTGTGAGAACAAGGACCAGACAGAACCCTCTCTGTTCTCGGCCGTACCAACTTGGAATTCTTTCCGAGACACCGTCAAGGAACAGTACTATCCCGTGGGGAGCTATGAGGACAAGTACATGCAATGGACCACGCTGCGACAACAAAGGGATCAAGATGTGCACAAGCTAACGAATCTGTTCCATACCCTACGCACAAAGTTGGGTATCAAAGATTCAGAGAAACATTTGGTGCTAAAGTATCGCGGTTGTCTGCACAGATACATTCAGGAGGAAATGGAGTTCCTCGACATCTCCTCGCTTGGTACGGCATACCGGTATGCTGCCAAGATTGAGCAGAAATTCAAACAGAAGAAGCGAGACTTTGGATCTACGAATCAAAAGCAAGGAAAAGGTGCTTCCAAACCGCAGAACAAAGGACAGAGCATGGCGGCTAAAGACAACCCGTCAAAGCCACAAGAAAAGAACAACACCGTAAAGCCAAAGAAGGACGCGGGAAAGTGGTGTGAGTTCCATAAGAGCTCCACTCACAACACAAGTGAGTGTCGGGCCAACGGTCGACGGCGCGTGAGATGTGAGCCACGGTGAGATGTGTACGAATCAATCCAGTGCAGAAAAGAGCGAATAGAAAAAGGAAACAGATTGTTAGTCAGAACTAGCATTATTATTGCCTTTTAAAGATCAAGAAGGCAAGGAAGATCCGCGCAACAGAGGAACGTCTCTTCCACTCCCAGATGTGGGTAAAGGGCTCCCCTGTACAGTTCATTGTCGACAATGGGAGCCAAAAGAACCTCATTTCAGCAGACGCCGTGAAGCGGTTGGGCTTGCCGACCACAGCTCACCCACATCCATACACCATCGGGTGGCTTCACCAAGGACGAGATCTCCGCGTCAGCCGGCAGTATCGCCTTCCCTATAGCATCAAGCCCTTCACGGATGAGGTATTATGTGACGTTGCTCCTATTGATGTTTCTGATGTATTATTAGGACAACCATACTTGTGGAAGCGTCATCCTGTGTATGAGTCTCGACCTCGTGCTGTTATTATTACTTTGGGAAATAAGTTGTACAGGATACCAGAGGTACCACCTCCTACGACTATCTCTTTGGTTACTGCAAAACAATGTAGTAAGCTCATTTCCCAAACCAGGAAATTCGTTTTTCTGATGATCCGCCCCCAGGGCAAGAAGAAGGCTGTGGCCACGACCTCCAGACAGGGCCCCTCTGCACGACAACAACAAATGGATAAGGTCGTGGAGGAGTACGGGGACATCTTCACCTCACCCACAGGGGTTCCTCTGCACTGCCAGGTCAAGCACCCGATTGATCTGACCCCAGGTGCGCCGCTACCCAATGGACCGATCTATCGACGCTTTGTTCTAGAAAATGATGAAATCAAGAGGCAGATTCAGGAGCTGTTGCAGAAAGGTCACATCAGACCAAGTTCATCGCCCTGTGGGAGCCCGATCGTGTTGGTAGAGAAGAAGGATGGGACGTGGAGACTCTGTATTGACTATCGGGCGCTGAACAAGATCACTGTCCGGAATAGGTACCCAATCCCACGGATTGATGACCTTCTGGACCAACTCAAAGGTGTAAAATATTTCAGCAAGATCGACCTGAAGTCTGGGTATCACCAGGTACCAATTGAACCCTCCGATGTGTGGAAGACTGCCTTCAAAGCCAAGGAAGGCCTTTTCGAATGGCTGGTCATGCCTTTCGGGTTGACGAATGCTCCCGCTACCTTCATGAGGATGATGGATGACATCTTGCGGCCATTCACCAACTCATTTGTAGTGGTGTACTTGGATGATATTCTGATCTTCAGCCAGACTTGGGAAGAACACCTTCACCACATCCGACAAGTCCTCCAAACACTGCGGCAACACAAGTTGTGTGCCAATTTGGAGAAGTGCACTTTTGGCATGACCCAGGTTCAATATCTGAGATACATTATTGATGAAAGGGGGGTGCATGTGGATCCGGCCAAGATCCAAGTCATTCAGGATTGGCCAGCCCCAACCACTATAACAAAGCTTCGCAGCTTTCTGGGTCTTGCTAATTTCTATCGGAGGTTCGTGTTGGGATTCTCTCATATCACTTGGCCCTTGAGTCAAGTCACCAAGGGAGGAGCGAGAGAAAAAATTTTTTGGTCGGAACCTCAACAGAAGGCGTTCACAGAACTGAAAAACCGCCTCTGTTCTGCCCCAGTGCTCACTTTACCAGACTTGCAACAGCCATTTGAGATCGAGACAGATGCCTCTGACTATGCTATTGGGGCAGTTCTTACTCAACAGGGACATCCAGTGGCATTTCACGGTGAGACATTGTCTGACACAGTTCGCAAGTACCCCACATATGACAAAGAAATGTACTCCATTGTGCAAGCTTGTCGACAATGGAAGCATTACATTTTGGGGAAGGAAACAATCATCCACACAAACGATAGGCCCCTGCAGTTCATACAGACACAAGGGAAGTTGCAGAATGATCGCCATCATAAGTGGTCTACATATCTGCAACAGTTTCATTTGAACATCAAGTATAAGAAGGGTAGCACCAATCATGTTGCAGACTGCCTCAGCCGACCACCGATCGTGGCACTCACCACTGTGTTCAACTCTTGTGGGCACGAGACTTCTGATTGGCCGCTTCTCTATGAGAGTGACCCAGAATTCGGCCAAACTTACAAGGCACTCTTGGGGGGTACGCAAGTTCCAAATTTTCACCTCCAAGATGCACTTTTATGTCACATGGGACACCTTTGTGTTCCTTCAAGCGAACGTGCCAAGATGATATGGGAAGCACACTACAGTCGAGTCGCTGGGCATTTCGGGGTCGAGAAAACAGTAGCAATCCTGCAGAAGTATTTCTATTGGCCGAACCTTCGAAAGGATGTCGAGAAGCACATCAGATCCTGCACTTCTTGTGCCATTGCCAAACCGACCATCAAGAAGCAAGGCCTATATACTCCACTACCTACCCCTAGTCGACCTTGGGAATCCATCTCCATGGATTACATGTCAGGCCTGCCCTCTACTAAGAATGGCAATGACTGTGTTTTCGTGGTCGTTGACAGATTCTCGAAGATGGCCATTATGGCAGCTTGTAAGAAGAATATCACAGCAGAAGCTACTGCTAAACTCTTCTTTGAATGAGTATGGGTGCACTTTGGGATCCCACGGTCTATCATATCAGATCAAGATAGCAGGTTCCTCAACACATTTTGGTCCAGCCTCTGGTCAATGATGGACACAAAACTCACCAAGTCCACAGCTTTCCATCCCCAAACAGTTGGCCAGACAGAGGTCGTCAACAGAATGATTGTGCACGTGCATGTGTACAATTCAAAGCATCCCTTTGTGGGACGAGCCTCCATGTGCAACATAGTTATAATCGGGCCACCGTTCAATCGACCATAGCCACTTTCAGTCGACAAGGATTCCAGCTACTGCCCGTGACGTCGGCATGCCAATTTCCTGGTCGCTCATCCCCATCAAGAACCGTAATACGTTACGAAGTTGACAAAGCTAGTAGCTTCATCAAGCGCATTCAACACATCCGCCAACAGGTTCATGATATATTGGACAGAGCCAATGCCAAGTACAAGCAACGCCACGATCAACACCGGGTGCCACACAACTGGAGTACGAGTGAGCAAAAATGTGGCTACATTTGTGGAAGGACGCAGGCTTGGACCCCACGCGAAAGCTTGGCCGCTGCGATACCAGGCAGTACACCATCCTGGTACAGCAAGGGAACAATGCATTCGAGCTCGGTGTTCACCCAACTCTGTGGTGCCAGGTCTTCAATGTGGATGGCAGCGCGCCCCGATCTCTGGACACCTCGGACATTGCAGAACAACTCACACCAACTGAGTTAAATCCAGACTGCATGGAACAGGCCACCACAGATTGCATCATGGACATGCAAATCAAGAACACTCGCCAGCAGAAGATCCAACTATGTCGGGTTGTCAAAGCTGGCCAACTCCTGCACCAAGGAAAGTGGTTCACCAGGGACCAAGTTCAGCAGAAATTTCCTCATCTCATGGAGGAACTTAATGCAATGGGGACCATTACTTCCTAAGGGGGGAGGAATGATCCAGGTGGATATTTGTGGTCACCCGCCTATTCCACTTGGGGCTCCACCATTGTCTATTTCAATTTTTCAGTTTCGGCACAGTTTACTATTTTTAGCAGTTTTTCGGGTCCTAAACTTCCGGAGCCGTTTTGAGGCCCTAAACGACGTTTTTTGGGAAAACGGAGGGCAACATGGGTCCATGGATTGATGTTTCCCGTTCCAAATTTGTAGTCCTCGGATAGATCTTTCTAACGAGGTATGGTACGCGTCAAACGGAGATCGTATGCCAAAGTTACGCCCCTCGGAAGTTGAAACACCAATTTACCCAAACGGGGCCCTTGGTTGACCATCTCCTAGAGTTGAGGTTTGTTTGTTGGGACTACATTGTTCTAAATAAATAAATAGGCCCTCGAGCCTCATTGTAACTGCGATTCGACCTACAACCGCCACATCTCTTCCTGAGAGGAATAGCTACAGGCGCCTGGCTAGTTTTATTTCCATTACGTACGTAAGCAAGTGCAGTTTGCGATATTAATGAAATGAAGTGTTGCTAACTGCATATACGCTTTGCATGTTTATATATTTATTAAGTATTAATTAACATAAAATCGGATCTTCATCTACCCTTTTACATGGTATCTAATCATGGATGGAATACAAAACATAGTCCATGGAGTGCATTTGCCAAAGTATGAACAAAAGGTTATAATAGGTAATATCTTATGCATTTTGAGTTAAATAATATTCCTATAGTAGCATGATGGAACCTCTTTGCATTAGTTCTGTATCATCATTCTATTGGGTATGGATTGGTTATATCTTCCTAGGACCAAGGTATATTTCTATGCTAAATATATTGAATGCTTGGATGACAATGGGAAACCAAGATTCCTACCAAGAATGAAAAAACCCACATCAGTTAGGATGGTGACATCTATGGATGCTAAGCACAGTCATAGGAAAGGATGTGTGGTATTTGTAGTTCATATCTCTAGTGACAAAGGTAAAGAAGTTGAGGATGCAGATGTGTTGAATAGGTATCCGGTGTTGCAGTAGTTTTTTATTTCCAGGCATCCCCCACGAATAGGGTGTTATTTACTCTCTAAATCTCTTACCAAATTTTGAAACCTAGGCGAGTCTAGGGTAACATCAAACCACGGCAGAACGGTAGCCCCTAGCCCTACCGGATCGGGGAAGAGCTCTGCCTCCGGGTCAATCTCAGCAAAAAAAATGATCAGTGAGGCTTGAGATGACTTAAAATAAAGGCTAATTTTAGGATAGGTATACATATAAAAGAGCTTGATTTGATTTTGGGGGTTTTTGTTGGAATCAAATGGAAAGGAAAATTTTGTGTCCGGGAAATGATCAGTTTTGCAGAGGGTTAAATGGGGTAAGGAAGGCAATTGTTTTGATGCTTCGAAATTGAATGAAATGGATAGGTTAGACCAGTGAGGAGTTAAAGAGGGAAAGAGGCATTCAAGAATCCTCTTCATACTTTTGAAAACATGTAAAATTAAACAAAACTTCAAGTTAGAGCACTGCAAATCTAATGGATTCCACCTTTAACACTTATTTCTTTAATTTAAGAAGAAATGAGAAGGGAAATGATACCATGAAACTTTAGTAAACTTACAATAACAGAGATAAACATACAATAAAAACATAAAGCCACATGTATCCCAAAGAGTGCTACAAACCCTGGTCTATTCCTTTTCCAAATTGCAGAGATGAAATGTACAATGGAGCTCAAAGCAATCCCAAGTGTCCAACCCTAAAAATGACTGAGAAACACAAGATATAGACAAGCCTAACTAATCCCCATGCCTCTAGGGGTCAATCTCACTAGTTTAGGAGCTGTTTCAACAAGATCTAAAATAAGATCTAGAAAATAGGCAGTGGAACAGCTTGCCTCTATAAGATAGGAAACTGATTCATTCAATTACAATTCACTTTTTGTTGAATGAATCTACTTACATGAGTAAAAATGTGCAAAAATTACATCAAAGCCATGAAATTACATCGATTTACATCAATAGTTTCACATTTGGAGATGAAAAAGTGAAACTGGCCAAAACTAGGCGAAAAACTAAGTTACTGAGTGAAAACTAGGCCAAAATTCCCAATGCGCAGCACCTGAAATCTCTATGCATCACACCACTTTGGAGCTAATTTTGAGGGCCTTCCCGGAGTCCAAATTGAGTTTAGGATAGCTCGTTTCAAAGCTCTGCCTGTCTACTTTCCAACCCAAGTAGAATTTCTGAATTTGGTTTCCATTTTCCCTTCCAAAAATCAAATCTCCCAACACTGCTTCCTGTGTGTCCAAAAAGTGGCAGAAAGGCCATTTTTAAGATGTTTTTGACCCTTCAGGCAACCAAAAAATTGTAAAAATCCTTACATAATGGGTAGGCATGCATAAATTTTTATGAAAAGTCTAGAGATACAAATTTTTCTTCAAGAGGAGCTGCCAATTATAAGCGCGCGGCAAGTGGCGCGACGCGTCGGGCAGGAAAATCTGTGTTAAGGCCAAAAAATTCAAAATTGACAAAAAGTTTCCCAAATTTCTTGAAATTTGGGCTGAATTTCCACCATCAAGCACTATGCCGAGCCAAAGAATATTTGGCCAAAATTTGGATTCTATCATGCCTTTTGCGACGTTTTAATGCTCTCTTTAGCCTTGCCTTTAGGATCTTGATTCGCGCTTTGCAAACATGATTCCTCGCCCAATAATGATTCTTCATGTACCTGAGCATGTTATTTTCATTTTTGGACTTCTCCAATAGATTTTCTAGATGAATATTGACCCTCTCAAGCCAAGTCTCTCTATCAGCCTCAATCTCTCGCTCAATGGATGTCATCTCGGTTTGGCTTCTTTAGGCAGCTTGCTGGTTCTCACAGATGTTTTGCAACTCCATGATTTTTTGCTGATCTTAAAACTATTTGTTTCACTACTCTAGGTAGTTTATAATCCATTGGGCTCTCTGCAACTTGATGGTCAATGTGTCTATCTCCGCCTTCTTCTCCTGAATGGTCTCTCTCAACTTTGAGCTTGGAGAGCTCAAATCCTCATCAATCAGTATGAAACCTGTATCTTGGCCTCTTGAAGGCCCCTCATCCTACATAGGCCTCTTACCTCTGTCCTGTACCTGTACCTGTGCTGCTAATGATGGAAGCGAGACCCCTTCCACGCCAGGTGGAGATAATACTCGTTGGGCTGCTGCAAATAATCCTCTAGTGCCTCTCTGATAAGTGACATATGTTGGCACACTAGTAGTATTTGTCTCCTGACCTCCATGATGATATGAAGGTTCTCCTACATCATGAAAAACCTCCATAGGAACCTGATGAACTATGAAGAAATCATTGGAAATGAAATCTTCTCATGAAATACCCTGCAAGCCGAGGTGATGCACAACCACGATCTTAATGAGTGCATAGTGATAAATACTATTGTACTTCTGCTCGGGAGTTTTCCTCTGCACAAGAGTGGCCATTCTCTAGATATTCTGACACATGAAATAAGGGATTTTCATCATCCTCACCCTGGTGAAATGCATCAATAACCTGATATGGTAGGCATAGAGGCGTGAAAACCGGCCCTCACAACTGAAATATCTGATAATGAGTTTCATCAGAGGCGCATAGGACTCCTTTAGGAACTGTAAAGGAAACACTCTGTTGAGTTGTCTCACAAAGCTAGGCCTGATATATGGTTCATAATACACTCTGTCCACCTGCTTTCTTTTGTTCCATTGTTCTCCCACATTCGGTATTCCGGTTGCTTGAGAGATAGTTTCCGGTGCCAAAGTGAAAGTTACACCAGCAAGAGTTACTTGACCATCATGTAAATGAAATACAAACAAACGACAACTCCTGATGATAATTTATCCTAGCAATCATTTCACAAAATTGAAAACATGACTGTTGTTGGAAACATGCCATGGCAAGTGGGCAAGCCTGCAATTCAGCCAATGAAGTGGGCTCTTCTCTCACATGTCTTCTACTTTTATGAGGCCTTCTAGGTGCATGTAACTGAGTGGTGGAATCACTATCTCAGTCATATGATGTATCAGTGTCTGTCTTCATAATGTCCAAGGTCTATGCAAAGTCTATGTGGAATTGGATAGATGAAAATGAGAACTTTGGTGCTTTTTTTTTAGTGTCAAATGTATGGTAGTATGGGAGGGACCATGGAGAAATAAAGCAGTGGGAATAATGGAGTTTAATCAAGTGAAATTTGAAATGTAAGGACAACCACTTGACTGCTTGGGAAAACTTGGGATTTGAGAAATTTTACAAGTGAGATGGGAAAATGAGAATGATAGGAAATAAAATGACTTAAGGATAGGGAAATGGGCTTAGGAATGAGTGACTTTGGAGATGTAAGGGGATAGGGGATGGATTTTAGTGGTAAGATAACAATGAAAGGGTGGAAAAAACCAAGTGGGGAATGGAGTATTTGGCACAAAATTATTTTTAAAACACCAACTTCAAAACCCTAAGGGAGAAATTCTCAATAAGATAATAGGTTTTGAGTTTTGGCATTCAAACTCTCATAATCCATTTTCAAACATTTGTAAATGGCAATTACAGGTTCACATGAATTTACTGGGGAAAAATAGACTGAGTCGATTTGGAGTTTTTGGAAGCAATGGAAAAAATTTGTGTTTCGGCCCAATGTGCCGCGCAACTAGCCCAGTGCGCTGCACCCCTCCAATGCGCCGCACTGGTTCAAAACCACACACATTCAACTTTCCCGATGCGCCGCGCTCAGCCTATGTGCCACGACACTTGCCCAGTGCGTCGCGCTCGGAAATTTGCACACAGTCCGACCTTCCAACACTTGCTTCGCTCCTCCACAATTTTTCTTAGCTCAATGCTATTTCTTGACGTGCAAATGAAGTTTTGAATTTTGGAAATATCTTATATATACAAAGGATTTTTATTTTTGATTTGAAAAACCCACTTTGTAACATTACAAACTTTGACACTTTTCAAAAGAACTCTGTTTTCTTTCCCTGATCATGAATGTCTTGTCTATTTTACAGGGAATAGAGGGCATGGAACTTTGGCAAAGGCGACCAGGGCTACGAATGGAGCACTATTGCAACTGAAAAACTTAAAAATTACATTGCATTTATTACATAAGGATAAAATAGACAATTTTTCTTCAAAACAAAGTTTTGAAGAAAAATCACTATCAAGCATTATGATGATGAAATTTTTGCACTGATACCTAATTTGAAGCTTCCTCATGTGCCTGCTGGCCATTATTAAAAATTTTGAGACCTAATTAATAAAACCATAGACCTAATGAGACTAAAAACCCTAAAATGACTCTTTTCCAACTATGAGACCAAAAATGACTGTAAATGATTTTGATGAACAGAAATAGACCAGCAGGTACAATACATGAGGGATATGAGTGACAAGACCCTTCCGTCAGATGATCCATGGTCCTAATGGAATGCAGCTGACTGAACTGAATGAGACACCTAAAATGAGATGCAACAAGAGAGATCTAATCTCTGACAGAGGGATGAAGATACCGACTCTAACATTGGCTCCAATGGGGATGGTAGCTCCTTGAAGGTGCCAAGAACTACATATTTTTGGGAGAGTAGGTAGTGCCTTTGTCCATTGGGCTATGGATTCAATAACTTCGACAAACCAACACAAGACTCTTGACTCATTTTATTAAATAAAAATTGACTCAAACCAACTCAATTTTGAAACCAAAAATGACTGAAAGACCTGACTCAACAAACTCAAACCAAAGCTGAAATCAATCTTCAGAGTTATAGCCTTCAAACTGAAACTATGTTGAACCTGACTAAAACAAAAATGACTCAAGACCTACTTAACTGAAATTAGTACTTACAAAGCTTTTTAATGGCAGAAGTCCATCGATATTTGAGGGCTTCAAATCATGATGACTTAATAAATTCCTATGAATATATTTTGCAATCAGCGCCTGGTAGACATGGGTATGACAATCCTTGCAGATAGCTGTACCGAAATTCGGCTCTCACTTTTCTCGAGCTGGTAGAATGATGTACATGTAGGCAACTCACAATAACCACTGAAACCAAGGTTTATGATAATGAACCAGGAAACATTTATCTTTTCTGATGCTTGCAAAAGAATGTCGAAGGGATCTTGAAAATCCTAAAGCACTATTTGGTCTTGAGATCCAGCAGCAAAAATACAAGTACTCCCTTCATCATTATCTGGAAGAACACTTGATTGCCGAGTGACAGGAAGGCACAGAGAGGTATAATCTTTTTCCATCTGAGTGTCAGCTGTAAGTTCCTTGACCATGAGACATTCTAGCATGTTGTCTCTCTCAAGCTCATATTCCTCAACTTCATGGTTTAGGTCATTCTTAAACAAAAAAAAATCTTCAAGATTATCAAACATGACAGCCTTATCATCTTCATGAAAGAAAATATTATCTGTTTGCTGATCTATAAAGCTAATTACAAGACCGTCATCATTTTCAAAAGAAGAAGAAGTTTCACCAACACTTTCTTGACCATGTGGGCACTGCAAATCTGCTTTAGCTTGGGCTGTAACATGACCTTTCAGGAGTTGATCTATCTCATCTTCAGACAAAGGAGATAATGCTTTTTGTTTTATTTTGCTCAAACAGTGATTGTCTTCATGAAATAACATTTTAAAACATGAAAAACCTGAATGATAGTCCTTAATTCCTTGATCTTATGAAATTTGAAAACATTGTTGATCATCTTCATATGACATGGCAATCAAATTATCATTTATCACTGAGTTATTGAAAGAATATTTTTCACTTACTTGAACAAAGATCTCATCTTGTTTTTCATGAACTGATTGGATTACCTCCTCATGAAGGCTTTGTTCTAATGAAATGAGAACATTTGGATCAATAACTTTGTCTTCTTCATTCCAGATGATCTCAACAGCAGAGTTCTCCTTCATGGGATTCAACACAAGGTATTCTTGATCATCACGATCTGAATCTAGATCTGAAATAGCTGACTTGACTTTATCACATTCTGAAATTGAAACTTGACTTTCCTGCATATTGGCTTCTTCTATGGATAGACCTAAAATAAAACCTTCTCTTTCATCATTTTCCATTGTACTAAGATCTTGATCCTGCTGCAAAGTTTCCTGAGCATCTTGATGGGTATCCTCTAAGTTCTCTTTATGCTGCTGAAATGGATTTTCGTATAGAGCCTCCATGATCTCATCGTCCATGAAGTCATCATCTTCATAAACTTTTTCAAGATTTTCAATAAAACTATGAACATGGCTACAACAGTTCTGAACTAAAGTTAAGGATGGATAAGATTCCTTATACCTTTCAAAGAACATGGTATGAAAATCCTTTAAACAGTAAATACAAGCAGGCGGCAAGCTTTCATACCAAGATCGAGCTTCACCTTCCAGAGTGGCCATGAATATCTTCATCAAGCAATCTTCAGGAAAATCAACCTTCAACTTGCGAATATGTATGTGAAATCTAACCAGATGTAAAGCAGCATCCTTCCTATCATCATCTTTAAACGTAGGCAAATTCCTTTGCCAATCTACCTTAGGAATTTTATTTGGAAAACTTGGAATATGATATCGGCTCATGGGAGCATACCTTTGATCCAACAAAACCATTTTGATAACAATGAATTCACCAAGAAATTCCTCAGGCTACTGATTCCTAAAGAGTAGAGTCGCCATAAAAATTTTGAACCTTAGGATTCTTCGACACTCGAGTCGCCAGGTGAATGATTTCAGCCTTCCTATGTCTGATCGTTGTCCACCATCAACCATCATATCTAACTTGATACATATACTGGGGAAATTTTTAAGTCATATGTTATGTTTACAAACTAGACCGATTATTTGAAGCAACGTTTATATGCATTTCGTAATGAAAAGAAAGAGCATTTCTAAGGCTACGACATAACCCAGGCTCATCAGCAGCTTATAAAACAAATAACATTAACAGAAAACCATTTTAGTTCCCCGGTTGGTTGCCACTGTGTTATTGCCTAAATCTATCTTAAGTTTGAAAGGCGGTCTAGGGTAGCATCAAACCACATGTTAAAATATGATGCAGAGTGTTGTCCTTGATGGAAAACCACTGAATGAAGATGAAGACATGCGACTGTTGACATGATTTGTCCTTGATGGCAATCCACCTGATGAAGTTATTCTTGACTTGATGGACTTGGTAAACGATGTAAATCTGATGTGATATGATGTTTTTTAGCAATATGATGCTAAGTGTTTGATGTGATATGATGTTAGTTAGCAATATGATGCTAAGTGTTGTCATTGAATGGCAACTCACTTGATGAAGAAGATGGCAACTTACTTGATGAAGTTGTGCTTGATAGAATATGTTCTTGATGAAGTAAATCTGATGTATCTGCAGTGTGTACAGAAAGCAGTGAAGAAAAGAAGTCAGCAAGTGCTAAATCTATGATGAAAAAGAGTATGTCTCTTGGTATACGCGGATTGGCCTAGGGGAAGTCGCGTATGCACGCGGAAAAGAACGTGCCAAGTCGCGTATGGGCTAAAGTGCTCAAAAAGTGCAAAACCAAGGGTAACCTCCATGGTATTGACCCATTGTATTGGGTAATGATCCGCCTAATTGACCCCGTCCAGGTAGTTTTGGGCTCATGGTATTGTTTTGGCCCATGGTATTGAAAAAGGGGCTCATGGTATTGAAAAGGATAAACCTATATGAGGAGAAGAGGCTACATTGTATGAAAACATGAGAGTGAGAGCAAGATATACAGAGCTTGAATGAATACTTCTGCGTAGTATGCTCTGTGTATGGAAAGGGTAAAGGTTTGATGATAGATGCGAATCTGTAGTGCACTTGTAAAGCGAGTCTCTAGATGCGAGAAATGTACTTGTATTTGCTGATGTGTTGTGGAGTGATTAGATGGGATAGGCGGTGCATCCCTGAGCGGGAACTTCTGCTTGAAGCAAAGGGTAGATACGGCGAATATGCGATGCGATGGTATCTTGCTCTGTGTGATTGTGAGAATCTGTCTGTTGCGCAAGCGGAGGAAACGCGTGTATGCGCGGCTTCGGCCCGAAGAGAAAACGCGTGTACGCAATAAGAATGTCTGTTGAGGTATACGGCTGGTTTGTGTGTGGGTGAACGCCGTATATCTGTGTCTTGTTTGTCGATGAAGTGAAAGCGCATATGCAAACTAGGGTTTGCTGAAGCAAAGGGTATGAAATATCTGATCTGTTCTGCTGTGTTTCTGCTATCTGATCTGTGTTGATAAGTATCTGTTGGTGATGTATGTTTGTGCTTAAAAGTATGGAAAGGGTCCAGTTTGAAAATATGATGAAATGTGGCCTGCAAGTGGTGTTCTATTGAAGTTGTTGGATCCGGTGTGAAAATTGATGAAACGTGGTCCAAGGTGGTGCTGAGGGTTGTAGCCTTCAGTCAGGGGGTCGTAGCTCCTTCAGGGAGAAAGTACCGTAAGCAGAGATCGGAAATTATTAGCTCCTTCAGAGAGGGCATTAAACAAATGGAAGTTGAGAACTCCCTTCGATGGGGGGCACGAGTAGCGAGCGCGGTGGGTGCTGCGTCTTAGTCGATACTGCCTTGGCCTGTACCGCGGGTATTTCTCTATAATAAAAACCTTCAGAAAATTTTTAAAAAAGAACAGCTGGTAGGTGGTTTTCTCCCGGAATTTGAGTTTCTGGATTAAAATCACGAGTATTTGTGCATATTGCTTTGTGTGATGGTTTATTCTGTTCTTACTGCACTTGTTTACTGCTTATTGAATATCTGATGAATAAATGATGGAATGGTTTAAGTGAAGATTTAATGACATATCTAAATCTCTGTGTATACACTAGTTTCATAAAGGGGATCCGCGTATATACGCTAGTTTACTGAAGTAAAGTAGCGTATGGGTTTTAAGGAATGAAAAAGTAAAAAGATTTGATTATGCAGTAAATACTGATTCACCCCCCCCTCTCAGTATTTTTCCCAACAATTGGTATCAGAGGGTGGTCCTTCTACAGAAGCTTGATCGCTTGAAGGAGATCCGTCGCAATGGGAAAGAAGCAAAAGAAGAAGCCTACT
>JAXQQM020067071.1:0-69747 GCA_034641835.2 Pinus albicaulis
GCCGAAAGTATAATGTTGTGGTGACATTCAAGGTCTGTCACAAATAATGATTTATAGTGACGGATAGTGACTGTCACCATTTCATATGAGCAATAGTGACGGACAACAACCTCCATCACCAAAAAATTGAATGTCACCAAAGGTGGCGTCCCCGAAAGTATGTATTGTGGTGACATTCAAGGTTCGTCACGACTATTGATTATAATGACGAATAGTGACTGTCACCATTTCATATCAACAACAAAAAAATTTTGTGATGGACGTTTCATGGTCGTCACTATTAGTGCATATATATATGGCGACATTCATTGACCGTCACCATAAACTCATTGGTGACATCAAGGTCTATCACAAATATTGACTATAATGACAAACGATGACCCTCACCACTTCATATCAACAACAACGATTTATGGTGACGAACCTTTAAAGGTCATCACTATTGATGCGTATATATGGTGGAATTTGTTGACCGTCACCATTTCATATTTTGGTAAGGGTCAAAAAATGTCACCATAAGCTCATTGGTGATGGTCAAAAGAGCATCAGTCACCAAAAACTGATCTTCGTCATTCCTTATGTATGAATACCAGAGCAAGATGGAATCGAAACACCAACCTCCTGCTTGTAAAGCAGGTGCTCTTCAATTGAGCTAGCACCCTTTAAATAATTAGACTTTAAACTAAAAATTGCCCCTAAAGGTGCAAATATACACTGAAGGAATAAGAACTAGGAAAACTGAAAGAATTCAGTGTCCTTGCTCCTATTTTTATTCTACGAAATTCTACAAAGTGTGATCTTGATCTATGACATATTTGTGCCTAGAGGTTCTAATTTAATGGTAAATGCTATATTCAGATAAAATAAATGAATAAATAAGAGGCCTTACGGGCTAATTTTTAATCCTTACACCAAAATCTCTTAATATTCAAGTCTATGGAACAACTTCTTCAAAGTTCAAACTGAGGTAGATTTTAAATGGAAAGCCTAAAACCAGCTAAGCAGTTTACAAGTTAACATTTTGGATATAGCTTATGTTCAATTTATATGACAAGTTATGCCATAACCTTGAAACTAGTTTCTTAGCTAAAAGGATTTCTTAAGTCAACAATGACAAAGAAAGATAGTCATGGCAAGCAAAATTCTCTTGTTTTTTCTAATGAGGGTGCATGTAACTTGATAAAGGATGTATGACAGTATCAAACCATAAACAGGTTCACTAAAACATGGAAATGACAGTCTTGTTAAGCAACAAAAGTTGAGTTGAATATATGAAAATCATCGAGCTAAATGATATAATTAAACTAAAAGTAACTGTAAAAAAATGAAATTTCCATCATATACCATCTGGTTTGGTTAGTTCTTCAGAAAGATAAAGTGCAATTCCATGATCCAGCACCTCATCTTGATTATGTAATGGACCATCCTGAACAGAAATGTCCACATAAAATTATCAATGTTATTGTATTGGTAAGACTTTTGATATAATCTATCAAAGCATGTACTATGTAGGAGAATAACTGGAAATCACAACTAGAAATTTGAATCACAACATAACAATATAAAACAACATGCAAGAGGAAAGGAACAAATCCACAATTTGAGAAATATGAACAATCCATGAACCTGTTCTTATATATTTATATAGATAACGAAATAGAAATCTAGATTTATGAAATTCAAGTATTACACAACAATGTCTTGAACAAATCTCAATATGTAAAATAGTATTTTTTGCATTTGGATTTACCTTGCAGAACCTCAGGAAAAAGTTTCCACAAAAACAACGAATAAACATAACAACATGGACCTCAGGAGCAATTGTGCAGGGGATAAAATATGAAGGTAAAGCACTAGAGAAGTATTCAAAGAAAATGATGAAACGCATATCTAGAGATAACTAAAAACCCTCTAAAGTAAACCACACATTTATCATCGTGACTAGTACACTTGCAAAAAAAGATCAGAATAATTTATGAACTATTCCACCAAAAAGCAGTGAATTTTTCCACTAAAATACAGTTTCACATTAATCAACTTTGTTAAAGTTAACAGATAGAAGATTGAAGTTTAAAATACAATACACTCTGATGAATTAGGGATTACCATGGCATTAGAGGGAACATGCCAAAATACATTATCATCTCCAAATGCACCCCTACGTAGTGTCCATCTGACACTTTGTGACTTGAACCTTTAAAAGGCTTGCTCAGCCACTTCATTGTTCGATATTTATTGTGAGTACGATGGTACAATGTGACCTGCATGTCCCAAATGACATGAGCCAACAATGAAAACCATAATTAAATTATTAATGCCTTAATAATTTAATCCTTGAAAAGACGAAAAACATGAATCCAAAAGAGAAAATGATAAGGTTCTCGTTAACCAACTATTATATTTACAGATATGGCAGAATTGTTGATTGGTTGTTTTAGAATTTAAAGCATTTTACGTATTCTCTCAAACATATGAAAAGACACTAAAATTACCAAGGTCATATTTGAACATAAATCTTGCAAAAAATCTTTTTCCTTGAAATTTGTGTTTTCGTTTGGGTTCGGGTTTGATTCGTTTCGGCTTCAAGTTCAACTTGTGATTAGATTTGAATCAGGTTTGGGCTCAAGTTTGACATTCAACTTTGACATTCATAGAACCTCGGAAAATTTCAATTTTTTTTTAAGGTTTGCCAAATTCCGAACTTGAAGTTTCAGGTTCGGCAAAAATTGAAAGTGACACATTCACAATTGCACCCCTAGTCATTGAAATCCTAATTTTTTCACCCACAAACGTCAAATTCTATGTTTTAGGAATCTATCCGAGCTTAAAATGAAATGTCCAGTGGAACACACTTATAATGACCATTCAAAACTTTCACATTTGAAAATTCCCTACGAAATGTGCCAAACCTGCAATATTCACAAAATATTAAAATACAGCCTTGGAAATATAGTCAGCACGGTATGTTGTATGCACTAAATAAATTTGGACAACTATATTCAGGTCAAAGTTGACAACTAATCCACATTTTAAAGTTTCAGAAAAAAAGGCAAAATATATTGCATCACAGTCTAACCCAGATCAAGATGAACATAAGCTTTATTATCAAAATATCATATACAATTAACTCACCCATTTACAATTGTAAATCTATACAGCACATGGCCATCTTGAGCAAATGAATCATTCACCTAAGTAAAAAAAGGAAATTGCATTTTGTCATTTTCCAAGCAAAACGAAGACCAAATATAGTTCCCATTTGCCTGTCCCCCTTGACCAAATAAGCTGTCCAACTAGATCGTATGATGAGGAATTTTCATCCCTTCCATTTTAAATAAAACACAAAATTGCACGTCTATGTGGGTCAAATGAGCTTCATTCCTTAAATGCTATTAGCAAGCCTAGTAAAACCTTAAACTGATCTCAAAATCCTACCATTAGCCAAGAAAATGAAACAACCACAATGAAATGCTTCGAGGTTAAAATGACCAAAAAGACATGAAGGCACTGGTTACTCTTTAAATAAAAGAGGCAATAGAAAGAAAATAACAAAAAAGAAAAAAAGATGTCACAAAAGCGAGACAAAGAAAAGTCGGGGAACCTAACAGAAATAGAGGAAAAGAAAAATAAGACAAGGAAAAACTGAGTATAACTGATGAAAAGTGAAATAACCGAAAATAAAATTTCAACAGATTTCAATAGCAAAAATTACAAGCACCAGTCAGAGAATGTGAAGCACCACATAAATTAAGTGACTAGAAAAACATCAATTTCAAAGTTCACACACTGGTTCAAATCCGCTATATCATATTACTTTTGCTTGTCAATTGACATTCCGAATCTGGTTAGGAAATTTCAAGAAAGTCCAACAGAAGGTGGATAAATGAGCAATTCAAAGCAAAACCAAAGACAATTTGACCTTGCAAATTAGAAAAATTTTAAAACTGTAAAATAGATGGTTAAAACCTAAGCGACCACAACAATAACAAAAAAAGTTTCAAACACAAATAAGATTCCATGTAAATGTAAGCACTGCGAATATTAAATTAAAAGGGGGCAGAAAAGAGTAAAGCTAAACGAGAAGGACACCAAAATGTAGCAAAGAAAGACACCAGAAACAAGAAAGCTAACCAAAACATAAAAGAAAAACTAATTAATGATTTTACAAAAATGGCATTCATCCTCAACCAAAATTTAATGCAATTTGTAGCCCCACTAGCCTATTTTTTATCATATCCAGTACCTAACGTTGCCTGATTGTGCTATGTTGCAACATGAAGAGCATCTTTACTTTGGAATCCCAAACATAACTCATAAATAAAGTAATCAGTTGTGTTTCTTTGTATCATGCAACAAAAATCGAACTAAATTAGGATTTATGTATCAAGGAACTTACACTCACCATTCATGTTGATGCCACAATCCCTGCTAGGTCTTGTTTTAGATTTTTGTTTACCTCTGAAGTGCGTCCATCCAATTCTGAGGAAAACCTGAGATAAACAAACAATTTACAATCATTTTTCAATATTACACAAGGAATTGCCCTCAGGTATGCTTCCATATATAATAAAGTTCCAATTAAAACTTGATTTATGAAAAGCACAAAGGCAAGAAACTGATATGATCTTGATCATAACGTACAAAGAAAACAAATAATACTTTCAGAGACAATCATTGAAATAGTGTTTACCTTGCAGCCCTTGCTTTTTTCTTGTCATCTTCCAAGGAAGCAGATTTCACATCTACTCCAAATCTATCCAAACGTGATTTCTTCTTTACTTCATCATCAGCAGATGAGCGCAAAGCAAGTCCAAACCTGTTTAATAATTTGGGCATTGTCAAATTCCAATTATTCTAGAGTAAAACAAATGCTTATCATAATTTTGGAAAAAAATATTAAGAAAATTAAGCTGACGGTAAATTAGACACACAAGATAAGGAAAATAGCATCATCATAATCTCAGGAATCTGAAGAAAGAAAATAAATTCCTGAATTTTGGAAGAAAAAACCTCTCAACCCTCACTTTCCTCTTTCTTCTTCTGATATTTTTGCTTCTCCTAGTCCAGGAGAGGTAGGTTTTGGAGTACCATTTGCTAACTCACCAAATCTGTCAATGAAACATACCTGAAGGTAATTTTTGTCAATTAAGAGATGAAACATATTGACTGATAAAATTAGGGACCATGTGCACTGATCATTCAATAAATAAATTACTTTCATAGCTATTAATCACTTTAAAGATTAGATAAAAATCTAGTAGCACGAGAACTGACACAGTCCACCAAACTTAAAAAACACCATTATGGCCAAACATTGTTTAAAATAAAATACAACATATATTTAACAGAGATGCTGAACATTTAAGTTAAACAAACACAAGCCTTGAAAATGTCGGAATCCCTAGAACCTAAATCATACAACAAGATTTTTCCACCATTCCAAAGGGTGGAATTCCAGGTCTACAACAGTAATTAGTGCCAGAACAAGAGGCTAATCATATATATACTATACAGAGATTATCCACTGCACTCCATGCCTTTGATGATAACCCATTTCTGCTAGCTGTTGTATCAGTAAGAGTCTTGAGAATGATCTCTCATACATGAGGTGTTTCCCTCTGAATGCAGAATCAATGTAAACAGGGCTTTCATAGTATCCAAAATGATACAGGAGCCTCACTGGTTCATGGGTAATCCTCATGGCCAAAAAAAAAATTTGTTGCTTGTTAAGATTTTGATAGATTCTCCACTGATCTTAACTGAGCCGAGAATTTTTACATTGTGATCAGGATTTAGTTATAGAGATCAAACGCTGTATAGAATTCTGGTTTTTTTCAACACTACCAAGTGTTGCATCACGTTTTGAATGGGTTACATTCTCAACAATTGTGATTTGTAACCTTTGTTGTTGGGTTGAAAAGCCACATGTGTCATTGTAGTTGGGAGGTAGTGTGTGGCACTTGCAGAAGAAATATTGACTCTGACAACCGTTACCTTGGAGGAATATAAATGGTCCAAGATTCATGTAGTGACCTCTCAAGGGAATATCAACTCTCTTACGCTGTATTCCTGATAGTCACTAGACTTTGATAACCGTTACCTAAGAGAGAGATAAACAGTCTAGGATTCATGTTGGGGCCTCTCAAAGGAATATCAACTCCAACACATTCATAATCAGCACATGGTGCCTTCATAACCAATGCCTAAGTTAATTTGGGCTACCAGGATATGTAACACATTTTTATTTAGGAACTGAAATAGGTCAACATGGAGTCATGGTCTGAATCACTGATTCACATTTGCTGGAGAAGGTGGCTTATTTAACTATTTAATGGCTTCTTAACGTTCCAAAGTTTTCTCCACTTTAAATAGTTCCTAAAGTATATTTAGGCATAAATTCGAAAGGAAACGTGTCTTACTGGCTCTTGGCCCTCAAGTCTGTGCATGAAGATTGCATGAAAATAAAGCTTATGGTTCTATAGTGGCAATATGGCTTCTGTGTTGTTTAAATTTCTGTTGTGTGTAAAAAATTTATGTGCTTCCATAATTTTTGTGCACTGACTATTGCAACCTGTAGATGCACCATAAAAGAAGTTACAACAAACATGAAGAAGAAGAGTTTTTTTGCCTTCACACAGTTGCTGTGTAAACATGTAACTAGCCAAAAACTTATGCCGAGCCCCAGACAGCCATACAAGTTGAAAATTAAGTTATAACATCAAAAAAACCCAACTTGAAAAGAAATAGGGAATAGATGCAAAACAAAAATGAAACTCAATTCAAGATATCATTACAAAGCCTCCGATGGTTATAACTTATCACAGGTGTGAGTCAAGTAAACTCCATATAACCATATAACCTATGATGGAGGTTTAACAAGACCATTTTCAAATTTCTACAATCCTATCATGCCAATCAGGTGATTTTATAACATTTTCTTATTTAGCTATACTACACCAACATAACTATTCAAAAAAGGGTTACCATAGCTCTAAATCAAGAGAAGCTACTTGAACTAGACCAGTAAATTCCATGTAAACATAACCTCTGAATGAGGTTCAAAAAGACCATTTTTCAATTTCAACCATGCTATCATGCCAATCAGGTGCTTTTATAGCATTTCTTGTACTGCAAAAACACAAAGATTCAAAACATAAATCATCAAAAGGATTTTTATAACACAGTAAAGCTCAAGGAAAAAAACGCTACCATATATTTCTATATTTTTAATCAAAACATGGTAATATAAAATTCAGGCTTCAACAAATAATTTGGGTCTTAAAGCTTCATACAATGCAATATAAGCTTATTTATCCAACTTCATTTTTTTCTTGAATCAGGTAGCAGTAACACTAAGTTACATTGGGTTGACGACAACAAAATTTTAAATTGAGAAACTTCATAAATTTGCTCACAAACTAGTAACACACATTCCAAGTTAGCCTAAGGCCTTATGCAACAATTATCCCTGAATTACCCCTTTCTAACAAGAGGAAAAAAAATCATCATGGTTATAAGGGATAGCAAATATAAGAAATACATCAACTAAAACATGCAAGATAAATATATTGAATGTTAGATTTTTTTTTAATCTTCACATATCCTGTAGACCTGCATCTCCTAAAAAGTAAGGTTTGGTCTTACTATCTATGTCAGGACAGTAGAATAGTACTTTAAAAAGGTTAACTAACCTTTAATTTATGAATAGCCCTTGAGGAAGAAAAAATTCATTTTAGCCTTTATCTATAGAGAAGTCTTGAGTACATTTAATTAAATAATATAAAAAGATATAATGATAAACAAAAATTGTCACAAAAAAGACAGACATAGGAGAATGCAACAGAGAAGATAGCATGATGATTAGGAAACTTGCATAGGTAAATTGTAGTCACAGTCTGGAAGTGTTGGAGAATTCCAGATTATGTAAGGTTGACTCATGCATTTTATTTCCAAAGAACTGCAATTCTCTATCATATATTTTACTCTCTAATATTTGTCCACTGTGAATACATCATACTTTCTGCTAAAATTAAAATATTTCAATGGATGGTATGCCTTTTATTTTCTGTCCATTCATGCCTTAATCTATAAATTTGATTCCAATTGCTAAGCACTGTAGTGTTGCGAACACAAGATCAATATCTCTCTTAGAGCACTGAATTTTTACAGTCATAAGCCTTTACAACGAACCTCTACGACCATTACAATCATCTACATGTGACACCAATAAATGAGCAACCATCTACAATGTTAGAAGCCCAAGTTCATGTGACAATCCCACATTTATAAGTATAGTGAATTAGTTTAATAAGTTGAAAAGACTTTTTTTCAAGACAATATTTAATATATTTTAGTGTTTAGAAGCTTAGGAATTCCAATGGGTTGGAAAGAATTGTTTTCAATATAGTTAACTTCTACATTCTAACTCACTAACACCTAATGCTTAACTTACTAACTCCCTAATTCCCTAATCATTCATCCTAGTTGACCACCGAGCCATTAAACCCTTAGTCTTTAGTTCACTAATACCATAAATTTAAGTTAAGCATAAACCACTAATCCAATAACCTCAATCCATTACCATAAACCCTTTAATACATAATTTATTACCCATTAAATCAATAAGAAAACCACTAATCTATTGAACCCTTCACCATTAATGTAATAACCAACACATTTTCTAATGATTCATCCTTAACTCACAATTCCTTAAACCATTAATAAACTAAGCAATATTCCCTTATCACTAATCCATTAGTTATTATAGTTTTAATTGTTCATTGAATATAATTAATTATAATTCAACATAAATAGAATATAACTATTTAATTATAATTCAACATAAGTAAATATATGTTTTTTTGTTTATTCTTAAGGAAATTTTGCCTATCTAATACGAAAAAACAGAAAATTAGAGGAAACAATGATAGTTCTAAACAGATTTGATTTATCTTGATTTACCTTATATGCATTGGAATTTCTATAAAATTTTACCTCCAGGTTAGGCCAGCGCCTTTTTTAAGATGTAATGCAAAATTTATGTTTCTGTAAAAAAATCAAGCTCGCAATGTAATATCCAGATCAATCATGGTTAAGAAAAGCATAAACAAGAGGTGGGATCTTGATAAGACTCAACAGAATCATGGAATAGTGTTAGAGCATTGGAAAATTGTAAGATGATAAAAAATAATATTTGTAGGACAATTATTAATTTATTTCTGAAGGGTGAGAAGATGAATAATCAAAGTAGATTATTGTAGATATTACAAAACACACCAAGCTAATAGCCTATGGCCTCTACTATTTTATTTGGCTTGGGATTCTAAATCAAGTTTGTAGTGGAGTTCCTCCAAGGGATACTTTAACATTGATGGGCAAGGATTGCAGGAAGGAGAATAAGGTCAAGGATGGGCAAGGATTACAGGCAGGAGAAGAAGTTCAAGGGCCAAACAGCACAAGGAAGCAAAATGTGAAGATTTTTTTCAAAATAGTTAGCAAATATATGTTTTTTTGGGTTTATTTTTAGGAGGAAAATTTGTCTGTCTAATACAAAAACATAGAAAATTAGGGACAACAATGATAGTTCTGAAATAGATTTGATTTATCTAGGTTTGAATCGGGTACTCCGCACCTTCTATCGATTGGAATTTCTATAAAAATTTTCCTCCAGGGTAGGCCAAAGCCTTTTTAAAGAGGTGATGCAAAATATCTGTTTCTGTAAAAAAAACCAAGCTCAATCATGGTTAAGAAAGCATAAACCAGAATTGGTATCTTGATGGCACTCAAAAAAATCTTGGAATACTGTAAGAGCATTGGGAAATCGAAATATGAGAAAAAGATCTTTGTAGGTTAGTTATTTCTGAAGGAAGAGAAGATGAATAGTCAAAATAGATTATTGTAGATAGAAAGCACACCAAACTAATAGCCTAGAGCATCTGCCTTTCTATTTGACTTGGGATTCTAAATCATGTGTACAATGGAGTTCTTCCAAAATGGTTGGGTCTTGCATTCCTTGATAGTTTAACATTGTGCCCAGTTGTTTTGAAGATTCAGATTTTAAGGGTGGGTCCTATTATTTATCCAGTGCAGCTTCATATTTTTAACTCCACTTTTGAGGTGTCTTTCCACCTGGTGCTACTTCACAGTTTTTCTATATTGTATGATCCTTCCAATTGATTGGTCATTGTTTATTTTTTTTAAGTTCAAACCACTCCATGCTTCATCTTTCCTTTACCTGAAAAGCCTGAGGCTTTGTGCTTTTCTTTGATTGCTTGAGCCTTGTCATGAACAAAAGGGAAAAAAATTTTAGTGCAAGAAAGGAAAATGTGTAGAGCCGGAAACTTTTATTCTCAAAGGGGTTGCAAAGATCTCCTCCAAAAGAGGAAGATATGAGGAGAAACCTACGAAGTAGGTGGTAGACAGAATAGGAATCTTGCTGAAATCTATGTTAAATAATCTTCAAGACTAGGGGTAGAGTGGGAACCCAAATAAAGAATAGGAGAATCCTGAATGTATTCCTCACATATCCACTCCCTGGAATCCTAAACAGAGAATTGGGAGGTCTTTTTATTGGCTACATTGGACTCGGATTCACATTCAAGATATTATAGCTAGCCAGTGGTATACTTGGCTGAAAAGGTATGATGATGCACAATACAAGCACACTAAATGGAGCATAAATCCTGCAAATGAAATATTTGAGAATGGAGCTCTAATCAAGGGACTAGAAAAAAGAAATGGAATCAAGGTTGTACAAGTTGAGGAATCCCCATTATCCCACTGTGATGAGAAAGACAAAAAATCCATCCAACCAATTTTGGGAAAATGGCTGCAAAGAAGTCAAGGAGGGCTGGAAAAGGCAAGAAGAATGAAGAAAGAGAGACAAAACAGAGTACATACATTGCAAATACAGCAGTGATTGAGAGAGAAGAATGAAGCAAAAAGGCCCAAGGCAAAAATCCAGGGAAGGTTTTGCAGTTGTTTAAGAAGGTTTTCGTATGTTATCAAAATTTTTATCACGGGTTGCAAGATGGCATCATCCAAGATAATAAAATCTTAAAGGCTATCAATCTGATCTCTAGAAAGCAAATCAGTCCAACTATAAAGAGGTCAAATTTTTTTACAGGGAAGAAATATATAGTGGAGAAAGTCATATCATGCCATTGGAAAGATGTCTAGAATATAATGCATTAAATCTCTAAAGGCCACTTCCAAACCACAATAGGGGATTTGGTTGTGGGCACTCTGGTTTTGTGTTAAAAATTTTGAATTAATAAAAGGAACATCTTTTAATTACCAAAATAAAACAAGCTGGTATCACTATTGATATCAAAGAACAGTGCAAGGAAAGGAAACTTTATAGAGACCAATCTAGACCTAAATAAGAGAGAAATCATGTTTAAAAAGAATGCATACCAGGCTTCACAGAACCTTCATGTCAAGACTTGGTTCAAAGGCCATACCACTACCTTTCCATACCTTCTGACCAGTTCCATGAAAGCTAGAAAGATTGATCCATGTCTTTGTTTCCTCATCTAAATGAAAGCTGGGAATACTTTTCCATGTCTTTTCACCAATATTGTAAACAACCACCTCTATCACTAGAAAATCATTAGTTACAAAACACGCACGATCCCCAATGCCTATGCAGCACATAAATGGGTATTCAGGCTCAATGAAAGTCAGGTATTCTGGCACATAAACGTTCACGTTTGGAGGCTTATTTCTCCAAATTTTTTTGATGAAATTGTGTGATGACAGGAGATTATTCCACTGCTTTGAGATGCTACGAAATCTGCACACACATTCCACTGGCAGCAACGACAATATTTATTCTTTCAAATGATCATGTAGATCATTGTCGGTCGTTGAGCAATTTTTCGACTGCACCATTTTCAAACAAGTCGTAGAACTGGGAAAATTGTAATTCAAGGTGTTATAGTTAGAATGCCTTTTTTCAATATTTGATAACAAAGCTAATGGTCTGTTCATAAGGAAGGTCGGAAAATTGAAAAAGAACAAGAAATACATAACAAACACCCATGCAAATTAGAAGGCTCAAAGTACACCAGAGCCATGGTTGTAGCTAGTGTGACTTTCTTCTTTGTCTAAAATGTATCTGGTTGAAACCAAAAAAGGCCACATATAAAGCCCTGAAAATTTCAGGATTAAATCTCATTGATTTGAAAAGGAATAAAAATGTATTCCTTGAAACCTTTATTTTGAGAATTCACTTTTATAAGACTCTACACACACATTGTACTACCCAGATTCTGAAAAGTAAATTTTCAACTATAAATTCAACATGCAAGCCCTTGAAATTCTAAAGGGAACAGAAACAGAAGATGAATACTGAAGAAAACGTAAGTGCATACCCTTCGTTCACTACAAAAACCCTAACAAAAAATTAACTAGCAGTTGCCTACAAAATCTTTACTCTCACCTTGCTGCTTGCGAATTGCGCTTCTCTTCCTCCGACAACTGTAATGCCAAGCCAAACCTCTCGGCATGCCGGTGCTTCTTTTCTAAGGCTGACAAATGTAACCTCCCTGCAACGCTAGTGACTCCGTTATCTTCCCCCTCATTTGACGGATTCTCGACGGATGCCACGACTACCGTGACGACAGTGACGGTGTCCACTGACTCTGCCATTATCGAATCTTCGCACTTCTTCGTGACATTCTTGAGTTGGGATGTTTCATCTCCAGAAGGGGGTTCCTCCATGTTAACTGCCTCAGATTTTTCTGGTGCATCTTCTAATGGAGGAATGTCTTGTTTTACGTCGGACTCAGGGCTCTCGGCTACGATATTTTCTGGCAGATCTGAATAATTTCCCAGGCATTCATTTGGCGAAGGACTGGGAGCATCGGTGTTCGAATCGCTCTTAGAAATTTCATCGTGCAGCTCCTGGATCTTCAATTTCTTCCATTCTTTTGTGACCTTCGATGAATTTTCCGTCGTCACCATTACCTGAAACCAAATAATCATGTAATAGACAATGAAAACGAACCCACAAAAACCTTCTACTGAAACCCTCAAAGCCTAGTTCGCAAATACCACACAGATTTAAGGTTTTATTGTTGGCATTTTGAATTTATAGGGATGTTATCAAAGTTGAGCCATAAGCCTCAAAATAAGTGGTTTTGGGATGTTTTTTATGGTTTCCAATGACGGTTAGAGGGACCGATGTTTACCATGATACTTACGGGATCCTAATTTGACATTCGTAATCGATAACCTACTTTTATTATTGGGAAAGGTCACATGTCAAAATGACGTGGTGAGACCAAATTTCCCCCCTTACCTTTTTTATTTTTTCTTCCCTTCCATAACTTCACATTTATGTTAGTGAAAAAAAAGGAAGTGTTTTATATATAATAGTTTATTGGTTGTCTGATATTTTTTTAATTTGTATTTTTGGTTAAAAATATTTACTAGAAATTGCACCGGGAGGTGCAAGGGAACACCGAAAGGGGATATGAAACTTAGTATGTAAAATCCCTCCATTACAAAGGCTTCCCCCACTCATTCTACTACTCTTGAAGAATCCCATCCACTAACCTCCTCGAGCCATTCGAAGACCCAAAACCCAATGCCTACACTACCCACTTCATCCTTCACCTTGTATTCACTACTAGAAGTGAATCTACGTAGGGAAGATACCGTATAAGTATTGAAAATAGGGTAAATTTTAAATTGGTTTTGGCCATACTTGCAACTACCCTCATTTCGATTTCTCACACAAGGATGATGAATTTAGCTCAAACCGCCGGATCAGATGGTGTTAAGTAAGCTAAGTGATAATCCAAGGCATCTAGAAAAATTAAAAGCCTACCCCATAATTATTCCCATTCTTCTCTTTACAACGGTCATACAAAAAATTACTGCTGACTTTGCCATCTGCCATTCGATATTCCTATAGATTACCATATTTATTACTGAGCGTTCTCAATGAGCACCTTGATCCACAATATTTTCTAAAGCGGAGACACTAGGCATACCCTCTTCTTCTAGAATTTAGAGAAATGTTTGTATGAAATAGTCATCATTGAAGCTATTGTTTCTATATATTTTACTTTTCTTAGTATAATTTGATCCTGGTGTTATATTGAAAATTAAACTCAAGGAGTACCTGATATGTGTGTAAAAGGAAAATTGACATTATACAGAAATAATTACCATCCAATCCAGTTTTTAGTCCACATCTTTGGCTTTCTAGGAGAAATACGTTTAAAATAGTCATAGTAGAAACCATTGCAGGTATTGATCTACAAAAAAATGATTCGTATATCAGTAAAAGCCATAAACTATTACAAATTTCTAAAGAGAGTTTATGTGGAAAGTTAAACTTCTATTAATGGCAAAAGATATTAGAAAAACTTCTCACAATTGGGTCTGGAGCATTGGTTTGTTTACACATCACCTAGAAAGTACTTGTATTTAATGATAGTGCCATATTTTCTACCCAATTGGCATGTAACTTTCCCTTCTCACCATAATATTTCTCTACTTGTTGATATTCATTCTCTATCTGCATAGGACTATGAATCAAATCAGGGTGCCATAGCTTATTAGTATGAATCAAATCAAAGTGGCATACATCATTATACACAGAACAATGTAATAATCAAATAAATACTAAATTATTATGAATCAGGTCAAATTGTCATGCATCGTTATACTCAGAACAATGTAACAAACTATTATAAGATAATGGGTCCACCTTGCCATGCAAAAAGGTTTTCTTCTTTCATCATCTCTATTATCTTTGTTGTAAATTTTTGCATATGGTACTAAATAAAACAAAACAAATTTGTACTTAGTGGTGATGTTTATAAAATTAAACACAAACATAAACATTGAGATTTCAATTGAAACTTTATGATGCTCTGCACCTGAAACCTTAATAATGTCATTAAAATTTGTTTAAAACAAATTTTCAATAGTTTCAAAGTTTTTTTATAAAGAAAAGTAATTCTAAATCCGTTTCAGGGTTCTGATATTCTTTTGACTCAACTGAACTTAGAACCTTGGTCATATTCAATTTTTAAACCTTTCTTAACAGATAAATTAAAAAATTTGCATATGAAAGACCATATACAGATTTGTATGCTCATTAACTTTTGAAAATGGATTGTCACAGGTATTTCCTAGGAACAAGGATCTTGTCTACTGTCAAACTTTTCCTCTTTTTCTTCCTTATTTCTATCCATCCAGCATATGGATTTAAAGGATGCAGCTAATCAAAGTATACAATCATGCTATTTGCACAATTTCTATGGTTACAACAACCATTAATGAACCAAATCCAAACCGAAATCACTATGAAATTTTCGTTGTCTATTCTTAGCTTGATTCCTGGTGCAGTGGCATTTAAACAAATCTGTATGAGATTCGCTACATACTGGAAATAAATCTATTTCTAACTCACAGATAAATGAATCAATCTATAGAGCTATGATAAGGAAATTAGGAACAAACTTGATGTGCAACTGCTACCTTAAGAAGATATGGAACATCAACAATAGGCCCAACAGGAAAGTGCCGATGAACAAGACCATCGTGGACAAACATATATGCCATCCCAAAAACGGTGATACCAAGCCCCTGAGGAATTTTTCAAAATGCATAGTAGGTTGATAATAGAGTGACTAACATACTATTGTTGAAAATCACCTTGACATAGCTGTTAAATCAAACTTGGTTTAAATTTACAATGATCACATCATTATTTAAAGAATACTATCAATTTAGTACTTCTGTGAATTTCAATGGTAGCAATAGTCAAAACAGAGGCCAATACTTACAGCACCAAAACAAAGGCCTGGCACAAAGCCTTTGTTAAAGAATCCATACGCCAGTAATGCAATGGTCGGACCAGCGTTGATAATGGCAAACACGTCATTCAAATCAAAAGGTCCCTCCCTTGGCCTGTGATGAGACTACCCAAAGAAAATGGATTGTCAATTACAATCTAAAACTAACATCTCAATAGTCCTATAATCAATGGAACAAAAGGGGATTGCATAGTGCAAAACATATATACTATGTTACAGCTGGATTTTTTTTTTTTTTCAATTAATTATTGGTCCACCTTTCTGTAAATTGTAGTTATACCTCATGCATATGCCACAGCGAAGCATGCCAGAGAGCTCGGTGAGCCTAGCAAGCCTAGTATTCCATTTCAACCTATAAAATCACATTTGGAGTCATTATTTTCTGAATATTTAGTTCCAAATCTAATACCAACAGCTCAAGCAAAGAAATTTCACATACTGTAGCTCCCACTGCTAATGAAGATGTGCCAAACATCTCTGTGCAGGGAATATTTGCACCCTGCATACAAATTCCATCAGAGAACGAGCAAGGTAATATACCCATGTCATCTCATACATATGAGCATAAAGAAAAGAGTGACAGAACTACTGTAATATTTATTTGCAATGATAATGGTTAGCACCATTGAGTACGAACTCAAAATTCATGTTGCAAAAAAATTATTAAATACAAGTATTTATGTGACTGCCAAAGAGAGCATGACCTGAAGCTTAGAAAAGCACATGTTAGGTAAGAACCATGTAACTGAAAAATGCAAAATTATAGTTGCTATGATGAAATAGATCCAGCATTTTTGTCTGGGCCAACTAAATTTAGTTATATTGCAACATTGAGTGAGAGATGCCATATAAGTTCATCATAAAACTCATGGTAAACATTTGTAACAAGAAGATATCTATACGATCAGTATGCCTAGTGGTTATGACACTGTTAAAAGGAGAATCAATCTGCTTACAAGGATAATCCAGTTTCTCATCAAAGATGCAATCTAGTCCTTTCCAATTGGAACCAAAGGATCAGGGACTTGTTTAGAGATTTCCGGAAAATTTTCATAACTCATATCTACAGGGTTCACAATTTGAGAGGCAGACACACTCTTTAAGAAGGTTTGCAGCATGAAGTCGGCTCACCACTGGATAGATGTAGATACTCTTTCAATAGAATAAGAGGACGATCTAACGAGTACCCCAAGTCTCTCAGACCACCTAAGCAAAACCATAATAGACCATAAAATAAAAACTAAAAGGAGCACAGCCATGGTGAGAACATGGGGCCTGCTAAGGATACGTAGACTTTGTCAGCTCAAACAATATATTTTAGAGAACATTATCTCGAGGAAAGAGAGGAGAAACCCATTCGAAAGTTGTTTAAATGGAATACATCAAAAGGCATGTTTCACCAGGAACAACTGAAATAGTTACTTCAAAAATTAATGTTTTTATAGAACAATATTACAAACTGGTTAATGATTCAATCCTCCGACATACCTTAGGATGGACAGATCTATAGGCACCACAACCAGGAGCGTAGAAATCTAAAACATGAAGCTTGTCTCCAGCAATTAGAAGATTATCAATCAATTCCTGGGCTGAATGAACTTCTACCATATTTGATGTCAATCCTTTTTCCCATCATCTTGATAGGCGGGGCATACATGTCTGTGCTACACGAACCTGGTAAGAAAATCACCCAACCATAAGCAATGAAAACCCACACTTTGAAAGATTTTATAGCAAAATTAGAAATACCATAAATTATTTAAGCCTTAAAAAGATCCAGACTCACTTCATACTGGGTAGTTTTAGAAAGAAACCAACCAAACAAAAAAAATCAAGACTATTTTTCTCATGGTGGTGCTCCTCTCAGTTTCTATTTTATGGTCTATTATGGTTTTTCTTAGGGGTACAAGAGACTTTGGGTACTCGTTAGATCGTCCTCTTATTCTATTAAAAGAGTCTCTGCATCTATCCAGCTGTGAGCCTGGGTATATATAAATTCTGATACTTCCTAAAAAACAAAAGAGAAATACCTTAATACTGGTAGCGTTGACATACCTGAAGTCAAACCCCCAACGTCCATTCGCTTGGCAACACTGGGAAACCCTGAATCAATTCCACTCTCTAAAAAGTTTCCTAAGATAACAAAGAAATACTCAAGAATAAGAAACAATGGGAAAAGGAAGACCTTCATAGGAAGGGAAAACTGTCAAAGTTGCTCAGGGGTTTTCCCTTAAAACAGTGTCGCGCGAGCTATTATGTTCTCTATCATCTCAGTAGTGTTAAGTGGGTCGACTCACAAAGCTCTCATACTTGTCCTTATATTCCAAGTTTCTCACTGGAACCATTGAACCATTCCTCCCTCCATTTTTGGGCTTCCTCTGTTAGAAGAAATTTACTTGAACCAAAACATCTTGACTGGAGAAATTCCATAAATGTTGGAAATCTCACTGTGATCTCCAACTTATGGTTAGCAGAAAATAAATTATCACGGGCAATACCCGCTTCCATAACTAATTATCATCGCCTCTCAAATATGTATCTCCATCACAATCAACTGCATGGAAAACTGCCGACAAGTTTATGCAGGCTACAGAGTTTGGCATACCTCTACCTTACCAGTAATATGTTTGAATGCCCTAAACACAAATAGCTTGCAATGAACAGCAGAAGTCTTATATAAGTTGATCTATCTGATAACCTTTCTATTCGAACCCTTGGGGGGCAAAAATGAAGGTTTATCGGACACCGTGATGACCCAAAACGCTACTCCTTAATCTCCCCTGCAAGCCCATAGCCCACCTTGGGCACCAAAACTTGTCTGGTTGCTTCCATATATTTCTACTATTTGGGTACTATTTTAGCTCTAAAAGCATCCATCTTCTTCCCTTTCAAGGAATCAAGATGCCTCAACTGCTTGAGCTGCTCTCTCTCCCTGAAGTGTTTCTGGAATTTGATGTGGGTTTGAACTTTTCACCTCAGTGCTTTTGGAATTTGATGTGGGTTTTGAACTTGTCACTGCAGACTTCGCACATGTGGGTTTTGAACTTGACTACCGAAGCCTCAGCCTCCACCGCCACCTCCACAGTTGCCCTATTCGAATCCCTCAACATAGACCTACAAACCCTAGTCTCCAAACCCTCTCGGCCTCTCTCATGCCCATATTTTCAAACATTTAAGATCTTAAAACTTATTTTTCAAACTAACGGCTGGTAACAAGCCAAATGGAAGATTTTCATTGGTTGGAGGAGGTGCCACATGTCTAAATTTTATTGGCTAGAAGGGCGATGAGAAAGGCTTCTCATTGGCTGGGGTGAACAGTTTTTGCTCACCCCAAGCCAACAAAGAAAATGCCTCTCGCGTAGTTATACTAGCAATTGCACCGAGGTGCAAGGGAACGCTGAAAGGAGGAGCTCTGAATTATCTTGTGCTACATGTAAGGGTCCATAATGAATTTGAATTTATGGGGTGTAAAATCTCACATTGAAGAGGAAAACGTATGAAATGGACATGTTATTGATTACATGTATTGTTGACTTTTAGACTATGGAACATAATTAAGGTCAATGCATTTGCATCATCTTTAACCAACGGGAGTCAAAGCTTTGGAATAAAGTTGGTGTAAACATGGATATTGCACAATTCAACTAAATCTAGAACCAACAGGTTTCCAAGAGTTGCCGCAGTCTTTTGAGCAGCTTCTTGAGTATGAAATGCAAATGAACTATCCAATCATGGCAACCATGTACATACCCCATGAGTAATAAGTAAAAAATCAATCCAAGGGCTTTTAGCAATTCAGTACATGTTGTTGTGCCCACCTCCTCTCCCTCTACTCTTCCATATTTCTTGCTTTCTCAGCAGCATCCTTGATACTCTGCCACTCAGCACAAAAATATGGCGGTGAACATCCCAATTTTGATGGATCACTACACCCACACTCTTGCTGAGAATTCTATCTAAAATCTCAAATCTTGCACTCAGTTCATTGTGCTCCGTAATATGACTATGTTTCCATCATGTGGGTTTTGGAAGTTCGGAGGATGGGTGGTTAACCAAGTGATGCCAATGAAAAATTCCTCTTCATATTTTTCTCTTAAGAATGCAGCTCTCAACCTACCTATTTCCTTCATTTTGTTGTTTGTCCTTATAACTTCGTGCAGCGACTGGATGCAAAGAATAATGGGGCATTGCCTTAAGCAATGATGTTTATTTGTCATATGACATTTTCTTAGATTATTTTTCTTAAAAATTATGTTATATCACTGCATGTATCACTTATTATTTATTATGTTATGTGTAATGATGTGTGTTGTTTGAATATTGATACGTATAAAATTTCAATTATTTGTATTTCAGTTTTCATATGCTTTAGTTTTTAGTAATTCAAGTGGGGCTCCTCCATGTATAAAACCTTGATGACGTCCTCTATTATGTTTCATAAAATCCCCCCAATGCATTTCCCTGCTCCTGCCTCCCAAAAAGTTAGTGGAACATCACTTTGCACTGCCCATCAATGTAGATCAAGTTTGGGAAGAGTATCTTAAAGCGAGATTTGTTAAATGCAGATCAGGCACTACTGTAAGAGCTACAGAATAAGATTAAAATCACACATATTGGAGTCCCTAACATGATGTGCAATGTAACTCTTAGTTTGATAAAAGACAACACACAAGGTCTTGGCTTGATAAAAGCAGGGCATGAAAAATGCAACATATAACTCCTACTAAAATATAGTCGATAAAACTAAGATAATGGGGTTGGTTTCAATTTGAGTAACTTAGAAATTTTAGAAGTGAAGAGTTTTTGTCTTGAATTCGATTGTTCCTTTCAAGTTTTTCAAAATGTTCCACTGTAATGTCTGAGCAATTTGACTCAGTAGACAATTTAGGATTTGGATGATTTTCGAGGTAAAATATTCTCTTCGTTCCGTTTCGTTTGATTTTTTACACGATACAGATCTGAATAGAAGACCTAGGCCACAAAGGAGCATTGTTATAGCTTAATTTTTTACACAATATTGTTTCAATAGGAAAGGCAGTTGTTATAGCTCCACTTAAGTTTTCGAACGATACAACTCCTATAGAAATATAGCTCCATTAGAAAAGGCAGTGTTCAGTAAAATTCCAATCTTTAAAGAACTTGTGGATTTTCCCTTTAAGACCAAATTTTATGTCCATTCAAGCCAAACAGTGCCATCCCTGTCTCTGGATAGGTACTATATACTTTACAATTAAAACCCTGGAGACAATATGTTAAAATTTCAACCTATAAGCCCTAAAAAGGGCATAAATCATCTTTTGAACTAACAATTTTTCACAGCTACTTTGCAGTAAGAACATTAATACATGCCGAGTGTAAAAAATATAATATCAGTACCAAAGAATTCAGATAATCAATCCAAAGAAAAAGAGAAGGAGAAGATCCACATACCTTGCAAGCAATCACAGTTCTCGGCCTCCTTCCTGACAACATCTAAAATAGAGTCAATGAACTCAATGCCCTCAGTGTAATGGCCCTTGGCCCAATTATTACCATCACCGAACTGGCCAAAGATGAAGTTATCAGGTGTAAAGATCTAGCCAATGGACCAGACTTGACGCTATCCATGGTGTCGAGCTCCAGATCCACGAGTATAGCCCTGGGCACATAGCGTTCCCCACTGGCCTCATTGTAGTACACATTAATCCTCTACAGCTGAAAATCCCCGTCTCTACTATACCTTCCAGTGGTATTGATCCCATGCTCATTGCATATGACTTCCCAAAACCTGCCTGTATGTGCAAGATCTCACGCATTCTCACTTCGTAAGTACGAAAAAAAAAATTGACTAGACAAAGCGTACCTTATTGAAACCCAGTACTAAATATCCAGTAGCGTGGCATCTATTGGGATCAGATATTTCTTGAAAATTAGTAAAGATAGATAAGGCGTGGCATCTTGACAGTTGAAAGCAATGAAATAAAAAACTGAATCTAGTCCATCCACATATCCAGGACTCTTAAGAAAATAATTTGCAGGGTACTAAAAGAAAATGAATCAAATCGAAAGCTCACTCTAAGCTATTCACAGATCCAGTGCTTTATGACTTGCATAGCTTAGAAAAATGGCGAGGATTTTGCAGAAATAAAGAAGTAGCACCAAACTACTAGTAGTCCTCCCAGCCATGACTCTCCTATCTGTTAAAAAAAATAAAAATGAATGACAAATCATGGTGCAGATCTACCAATTCCTTATTGTCCATGGAATTCCCTACTCGTCAATCCCACCCATTGAATTTACTAGTTCAACTTCTTCTCTTTGGCACGAAGACTTGCCTTGGCAGTCCTCTTTTTTAACTAAAGATAATCGATGCACTCTTGAGCAGACTTCCCGCCTTGTATACGGTAGGCCCTCTTGTCTTACAACCAGAGTCTAGAAATGATAGAATATCTGGTATCTCTGCAAGCATGTGGACTGAAGAAACCTAATTTCCCTCAACCTCAGGTATACAAAACCACCTTCTATTCACCTCCAGGGGAAGCCCCTACCTTCCCGAAACCCTGATCATTGATGGGTATGGGTCCCCAAAACCTAAACCACCGAATAGGATGAAAGCTCGTGGCACATATTTTAAAACAGAATGGATGAGAAACAGTCTGAGCTATTTGAATTTTACACTTTTCAATTTTGCAGTGCACATAATGGCGCCAAGATATCTCATATAATTCAGGATGGTTACACTTATCAATTTTTCACTGCACAGAAGGGCGATGAGAAAAGGTTGTGATTGGGTGGGGTGAACATTGTCACCCCACCCCACTCCAGCAAAGATGATGCTTTCAGCGTAATTATCATAGCATAAGTGTCAAAAAAATACATCACCACCAACAAAAGATATATGATATAATGCAAGATGGTTACACTTCTCAATTTTTCACTACACAGAAGGGCGATGAGAAAAGGTTATGATTGGGTGGGGTGAGCAGTGTCACCCCACCCCACTCCAGTAAAGATAATGCTTCCGGCGTAGCTATCATAGCATAAGTGTCAACAAAATACATTACCACCAACAAAATATAGTAATATAGATTGGTTTAAGAGCTGGAAGAAATATTGCTTTGAAAAGTAAGAAGCCTGAAGAGGAGCCAAGATAGTCGGTGTTTTTGGTTATTGTCGACACAAAAAGAGAAAAATTACAAATCTCAGAATTACACATTAAGGATGGATATTGGGAGGAAATGCTCAAAGTGCAGCAAAGCGAGCATCGCGTTCATGCATATGGTAATCAATGTGTTCCACTCGACTCTCCAAGGTGAGAAGATGGTCATTTATGCATTGTTGTTGGCACCAAAGTCCTTCCACAGAGTCAAAGGTCTCATTATGCACATGCTTGAGGTTGTTGATATAGATAACAAATTCGTTCATGTCCTCGTACCTCTGTTCCCTCAGCGTATCAATGTTGAGATGTATGTGATCCATCTGGGTCGCGATGGACTCCAAGGTGACCAGACTTCTATGTGGCTCAGTGAGCGAGCTGGAGACAGAGCCATATTTGTAGCGGAGTGGCGACTCTCAATCGAATCAGAGTCTGAGCTAGGCTCCCCATGTTTCTGGCGTACATCCATGTGTGGCCCAGCACGCTCCCTCCAGACTCGTGCTCTCTGTCGAGGCATACTACCAACCCCAACACCACCTGCATCACTGCCATGGACTGCGTACTACTTTACTTGAGAAACACCCCACTAGACATTGAATTGACAATATTGAAATAACACACCACTGACAATTCCAGAGTTGTTGAACATTATTACCAAACTGAGAAGGATCTCGAAGTCTCAAGCACCAACACCACAATGACGATTAGTGAAGACGTAGGAAGACACAACACAAGCCCCAAGGCCCACAAAGCTCATACATCCCCATGAAAGGCACCTGAAACTGCTCCCCCCATCTGACTGGCGATCCAGTGAAGTGTGTGCTAACCAAATAAGAATTTGCGCTGAGGAAAACTCTGTGTCTTCACCCGACCCACACAGTCTAGGCCAAAGACCAAATAAACCATTACGTCGGACAAAGAAAACATCCCCCGATCCCATGGCCATGTTGGATGAAAGCCTCAATTTCCCTCCCTTCCGCATTCAACATTCAACAGCCTCGTCTTGTTCTGCTAACCCAAGACACAACTTGAGCTAGGACGAAAACAAACCACACCTCGTTCTCTCTCGGCACTCTCTCCTCATCGCCCAACGCCTATGAATTATTTCTTGTTGGTCCTTGTGTGATATTAAACTCAAATCACGAGGAGCAGGATGCAGGTTCCAAAGCCCATTCATTGCATTCGTATGGCATGTGGAGGCCCCTCTAGCTCCACAATCCAATGCACTGCCAACTAGCCCCTTAATTGATCACCCCCATAGGGGGTGTTAATTTTTTTCTTTAAATAATATTTATAATAAATTTCTTTGAATAGGAAAGGATGATATCCAATTTTAAAATCAATATACAAATAGTTTAATGGGTTATATGATATTTGAATGGAGGCTCTTATGAGTAGAATTATGTAGAGGTTTGTCTTCTCAATCCATCACATAAATCTTATATATTCCTAATGAGTTTTGAATGAGCTAATATAGTTCATCTTCACGAGAATTAGTAGGTTATATGATATTTTTTATTTTATTTTTTAATATATTTATAATTAATTTTATTGATCTTAGCAGATGGTGATAGAGTGTTTTGTTAACGCACTCTATGGTGTAAAGGTGACTTGTATCATTGGTTCGAAACTGCGTAGGAAAAAATCCAACCATACTAAAGGTTAGTGTGGCTCACGTCGGATGCAATTCTTGCCTAATTTAGAGAGCTTAAATACCCTTAGATCGTGGAGACTCAACCACAGATTAAACATGCCAGAACTCACATAACTTAACAAACAAACAAATAATAATTTTATTCATTAAATTTAAAAATAAAAATAAAAATAAAAAAATTCTCAAATAAATATGTTTCTTTGCTTGACATTCTCCTTTACTATAAAATATATTTTGAATTTTGTGATTTTGTGTATATGAAATAATAATGATATACATCTTATTTTGTAGTGTTTTAAAACTAGAAATTGCACTGCATGTTGCAAAGGAAACATCGTAAGGCAATAGCATAGGGATAGGAAACTATACAGAAATGGGGGCTGCACAATCGTTCACAGGAATACATATCCTTTAGTAGCTCCAAGGGGCATAGAAGTAAAATAAATTTTTTAAGCATAAAACAAAACTTTAAACCACATGTTAGGCATGTGCATGAGAATTATTCACTAAATATTGCATTACTTCTATCTATGTTTAGAGGACATCGACATAATCCGTTGTGTCTCTCAATAAGGAGGAGGAATCCATCGATCTTTGGAACTGCTTCATGCACTTGTTTACCGCCTTCCCAACAACTATAATAATAATCATGTAAAGAGGTTCAAAACATAATAATAATTTTCCCATCATCACAATAAACCTCTCCCACTCATGTGAACTTTATTTTTATTTTGCATGGCTTCCCGCGGGGTTGCTTCCAATTGCAAAGAAACATGAGATGCCAATTTTATATTCCTGGAACCATTTAAATCATTGTTGGGTTTCTTAGGCGAATCGAAGGTTCAAAGAAAATGCTTCAAAAAGAGCCACTCCAAACTTTATTATGATCAATTGCTCATCTCAGATTCATAAATAGGTTACACATCATACATAAAGCTTGCTTTCTCTTTAAATAACCTAACATATATTCTTAACCATTATAATTTGTGATCATTATATCCTTTAAAGCCCGTATATAAATTTTCAAAATGTATATTCTTTAAAACTCATATATAAATGTTTAAAATGTATGTGAAACATGATTGCAAACCCTATAAGCCTAGGTCATTATATCATTTTCTTAATATAAAATTCTAATGAAATATTTAAATACAAAAGTGAACTCTAAAAAATATATATAGATAATAGGTTTCTTAGTATCAATGAAACACATTTGGTCTTTTGGTTTTTTTTAATGTTAATTCCATTATCAATAATAATTCTCATAGGATTAATTTCATTTTCACACCAACCTTCACATTAAGTAATCTTATTGATAAGACCGTTCAAATCCCAACATCTCTGAAATTATGTGATATGTGAAATAATTTTATTTTTTACTGAAAATTTAGTTGTAATTTTTTTGGTACGAATTTAGTTAATTAATGTATCCTTCTAGAGAAACTTACTCACCTTATGATTAGGTAGGGGAGATTTTTTTTTAATTTTTTTTCCTGTTATTCATTTCCTTATGAAATGTATACTATTTACTTTTTAAAATGTAAATGCATTTATGGAATATGTGTTCTCCTCTCTCATTTTTGTCCAATGGAGGCAGATATTGCTATAACTATAGAATATAAGTTTAAAATATAAAATCTAACTTGAGTTTATGATGGAGGCAGGCAATCACACTTGACTTAAACCTGGTTGCCCATGTATAAGTATTTTGGAGTCAATTTGGAGGGCATAGTGAAGACTTCCCAATCTTTTTGATTTTAAATTATTCATAGACCATCAAGAATTCAATATGGAGAGTTTATATGGTAGGAATATTCAAAATCATCTAACCATGCCTCCCCATGGGAATTGGTTGGCCAACATGGTGAAGAGAGATACATATTGAATTCAAAAGTAGAAATACCATTAGGTGAATTTCCCTCATTTTGTTCTTAATCCTTTAAACAATTGATTATACGTTAGCTTTTCTTCAGACAATTGATTATACACTACACCTCTAATGGCTCAACGTTTCTTGATTTTTTTCCTTATTGTCAATTATATGAAGGAATTTTTAGCATACTAGGACTTTAATGCTTAGGTTCTCTCCAAAATGCAAAATAAATTTTGAGTCCTTTGAAGGGAAGGGCAATTAAGAAGGATTTTTTCATTTTCATTGTGTGTATTTTTCTCTTATTTTGATTTTTGGGATTCCATGGGGTTGTTGATGCATCATGGATTCATGATTCCATTTGCTAGGAATATTATGAGGGATTTTTTCATGTTCATTGTGTGTATTTTTCTCTTATTTTTCTTTGTGGGATTCCATGGGGTTGTTGATGCATATGGATTCCATTTGATAGCAAGATTATGTTATCCACAGATGGTGAAGATGAAAATATTGGAACTCATTGGGTTTTTCTCTTCGCTAGATCTTCTGGATATTAAAACTATAAATATCAAGTGATTTTATGCATGGTTGTCCATACTAAGGTCTACATAATGCACATTGTATAAATCTAACATGTAAGGTAATTAAGCAATTGCTATGTTTCTGGGCTGACAATTAGGAACACATGTCTAGCTCAATTTTAGATATGAAAATCTTGGAACTCATTGGGTTGTTCTCTTCCCTGGATCTTTTGGATATTAAAACTATAGACATCAAATGATTTTCTGCATGGTTGTCCATACTAAGGTCTACATAATGCACGTTCTGTAAATATAACATGTAAGGTAATGAAGCAATTGCTATGTTTCTGGGCAAAGGATTACGAGCACATGTCTAGCTCAATTTTAGATATATCTACAGTTGAATTAGATATGCTTTGATACATTTGGTTATATATGATTTACAATGATAAATATTTTCATAGGCATAGGTTCACTAGTGAGGTTGGGGGAGTTTTAAGTAGCTCACTGGAATTGCATCCTTTTTGTTTCATTCCTCACCTACATGCCATGAACTTCACAAGATGAGGCTCGATGTACTTTTTTGATGATTTTGGTAGAGAAGATACCACTAATAGATACCACTCTTTGCCCAAATTACCAAATAGACCATATTTTTTAAATCACCTTTGGCTCAAAGAAGATGTATGTAGATCTAAAGATGTTAAATCTATGCTTCTAGCTTATATACCTTTGGTATTTAAGCTACATAGAGATGTCCATGTAGGGTAAAATTATGATTATAGGAATATTTCAAACTCTTGATGCATTCAATTTATGTTACTTATAACTTTGGCATAACTCTATTCGGGGTTGAATCACTCATTTACAGGTTGGTGTTTGGCATGCATATTAAATCATTAAAATATTTAGACTGAAAGATGAGAATATTATTGTGTTTATGTATGATGGAATAACAAACCAACATTTTTTGGCTTGGTGCTACTATAAAATGCCAAACATTTGATATCATTATAAATATTACTACCAATTGAAACTATTATCACATAAGAGTAATATACCCACCCAATCAAACTTAAAACTAAGTGTTAAACAAAATTTTGTCACCGTACCTGCAATCCCCATCCCAAACATTGGAGGGCCATTTATGTGACTTCTATGTAGTGTCATGCCTTGCAAAAAGTGTCATTGCATGCCTTGCCATGAGAAGAACATTTTCTCTTTTGACTATTCCTGGAACAGGCTCTCAAAAACATATGATTTTGGGTCGGTGCTAGCAGGAAGTTATGGCCTCGCGCCCATAGATAAATTAACACTCGGCCTCGCGCCCATTGGCGCTTTGTCCCAGTGGACTGCCCATGCTGAGTTGTTTTTGGATTTTTTTATAAAATAGAGGCAAAGTTTCCATTCCCAACCACTTCGTGAGCGTAGTCAGCATGGGTTGTTCGACTGAATAACGTCGAAAATATTCCTTTGGCTTCTTATTTCCTACATTTGAGCAACCTCCCAAAGGATAAGGCCTCCCTTCCACCATATGAGGGATCCCAACCTCCTTCATAAGTCTTATTATTCTCCCTCAACCCTTCAATTCCCCTCCTCTCTCCGTAGAAGATAATTCCCTTGCTTAAAAGGAAAGCAAGTCCCACTCTTTATTTTATCGTAGGGAAAGGGTTTCGAGGGTCACTTCCCACCTATTCATTGACCTATACTCTACAAGTGACTTCCTAAACTACCGAGACTCCACCCATCAGTGAAATTCCGTGAAGAGCAAGGAGCCTTAGATGTGGTGACAATGGGCTAAGCCTCCATCGTTTCCCTTGTCCTAGAAGTTTCCCTCTTAGGAACCCCTTTTACATCCACTACTAGTTTGAGTGGTAACAAGTTGTTCACAATTCCATTTGTGAACAACTCTTTGGTATGCCCACTTTTTCCATACTACAGCTCCAAGATGAGAATTCCAGGGCTATGGAGGCTACCCTTCTTCTCACTGAGTCAATCCTCTACAATATAGTGAACTAGGGCTAGTTCGTTGGCCCACTTGACTGTTACTTTAGTCCTTCAAAGTCTGCAAATCCTTAGCCCCTATACACCTGCCCTTCTACCAATTTTGTTGTCCTTTACCAGAACAAGAGTCAAGGCTCTTCTTTGATAGTAACCTAAAAACCGTCCAACTGTACTTGGCCTACCATCAATCTGCCTAACCGCAGTCAATTCCTTTTACTGATCTAGGGCCCACAATATTGTCTTCATCTAGGGCTCTTTAAATCTGTCACCTAAAAATGGTTTGAGTCCTCTCAATATCGTTGTTCTTGTGTATCGACAATTTGCTCTTTGTTGTCCAATCTATGAACAAATATGAACTACTCCTCTTATCATACTTCTAAAAATCTGTAGATTACTGAACTAGGGTCACAAATCAACCACTAAGAGTCCATTCACTAATTTTTTATAGGTTTCTTGAGATATTTGTCTAAAAATCTATGGAAAGTCCACCAAAATCAACTCCTCTGCATGTCAATCCATTCTTCATATGGCACATTTCTTCTGCATGCTCAATCTTCTGCTCAAGTTCCACCCTCCTTTGGATCTGTTGTCTCCACACATACTGAATCTGAAAACCATCTTCCAGATCTGTGATATTTATTGCATAAATAAACCTCGCTCTAAGGGTCACAACCCATCTTCTTCTACGCAAATTTGTCACAGTATTAGGGTCATACCTTATGAACTAAACATGCTTGGAAACTGTCCTAACTAGGGAATTCTACTTATGTACTTATAATTGTTGTAGAACAAACCCTATCCACACATAGAAAAGACATGACTCTTGCCTCCATAAGAGACTCGACATAGCTCATATGGATCCATAGATTTTGGGCATTTCTTTGACTGAATCTTGACATGAACTTCAGATCTCAATGTCGATCCTCAAACTAGGGTTAACTCAGTCAATATTACGCCTGCGTTGACTTCTGTTATGGCTCTAAATTACAGTGCAAACCCTCCTCCATTTATGTTGGTCTTTATCACAGACCTTGCGGCCTACTAACCACCACAAGGGAAGATGGTATCAACCCTCGCTTCTATTTCATGTAGAAAACCTAACCAACAAGATTCAATCTGATCTTGTAATCATGTACTAAAACAAGATACCAAATCCTTCCTACAATTTGTGGAAACAAAACATAATCGCACAATCACATATAAGTAAGAGAAAAAAGTTATCAATCACACAACACAAGATGTATCTGGGGAAGCAACTGCTCAAAACCCTCTATCTCTATTTTGTATTAAGTTAAGGAATCATGAAACAATACAATGCTTAATCTCTCTTGAGATTATCTAGCACTCTACCAATTGTCTCCTGTTGATCTAGGAAAAATTGGTCTAGTACTTAGCCAATTCTCAGCCTTCCTTCAACCTGCCTTTCTCATGCAATTCCTATGGAATTATCTCCATATTAACTAGGAAAATCAACCTTCCTTAATTGCGCAATCCATCATGGCACATGGGAAATTTTATATAAATACAACTGATAGTTATATTCCTCTGAACTGTGTTACAATAAGGATCAAGGGTATTTTAATTATTTAAATTAAGATAAAACCCTAAACAACCAAAACCCTAACCTAAGGAGATGTAACACCAGGAGTTTATGGGCTCCGTTGGGGTTAGTTGGGCAACCAACTTCCCGAGGTCGTAACTTGGTCATATGATCTTCATTTGACGCACATGATACCTCGTTAGAAAGATCTCTCAGAGGACTACAACTTCTAATACAATTTCTATGAAATCACCAAACCTTGCATGCCCCAAAAACATTGTTTGGGGCCTCAAAATGGCTCCGAAAGTTCAGGACCCGAAAAAATGACAAAAATAGTAAATTGTGCTATAATTAAGGAAACTAAAAAACTGAAAGAGACAATGGCGAGGGCCCAAGTGGAATAGGCAGGTGGCCACCAATATCCACCTCGATCAACTTAAATCGAATTTCTTGAGCTAACTCAATCATCATGACTTAGTTAATTGACACAAGTTGTTATGAGATGAAATTACAATTTATTGTCCAATTTATTTAAGGGAAAAATAAATTAGACGCCTAAAATTCCTCACTCCTGGTACATCAAAATTCCTCACCAGTGTGGGTGCATTTTTTTTGTCCTTTCTAGTCACCAATTTCATTGTTTCTTGTTGCAAATTTCAACACTCCCTCTCAACAAGAAAGGAATTCAATCTATCCTCATCTGATACCTTTGGAATGTTCTGCAAGCTACACTTCTCTAGTGTTGTTTGCACCTGCAAATCCTGAAACTGAATAGCCTCTGAAAAAATGAATCAATATAATGCATCTGTCATCAGAGTCTTCTGACTACTGCTAGCTACTGCACCTGTCTAGTACTGGATTCTCTGCATTGCTACTAACATCTAAATCTATGCCCTTTGAACTGTTGCTAATTCTATTTGTGCTCCAGTATTTGACATCTGTCACTCTGATTTTTGTCTTGCTGACATCTGACTACATCAATCTAACTGATCCTTCCTACTATTGTTGTAATGTGGGCTCCTCGTAGCCAGGTTCGATCCATGAGACATGCCATCTCAATGGACCTTTCCTAAATTTCTTATCTTGGGATTATGTCTACACATAACCCCACCTTACACCTCGAGGTATGGCTGCTCCCTCTTCCCATATGGCTCGAAATCGCCCCCTCATGGAGGTCTCTACTTGAGTGGACGTTTCCACTTGGTCTCCTCTCTACTTCTCCAATTGTGGCAGCTACTCCACAACCTTCTAATACTGCTTCTCATAAGGATGCATGTTGAGAGGTAATTTATGCTCCCTCTAAACCACCATGTCTCTAACTACTACCTTTCTCCTCAAAGCTTTACATGCATCTGGTACCTCAAGTGCATATAGGTTCTTGACTCGCACACAATGTAATTGTCCCGAGGTCACAAAAAGTTTCTAAAAAAGAGTTGACTTTAAATCGATGATATCTCCCTCATCCGAGCTCCGATATGATTGATTTTGTTTTTCCATTTGGGTATATTTTTGCAAGGAATCCAAATATTCTATTTTTTTTCGAAAATTTTACACCAAATCTTCAGATATTCTCTACAAACTCGCTGCCCAAAAAATTCCTTCTCTAATACCATGTAGAAAATCTAACCAACAAGATTCAATTTGATCTTGTAATATACTAAAAAAATATATTGAATCCTTCCTACAATTTACGGAAACAAAACATGATCGCACAATCACATATAAGTAAGAGAAATAAATTATCAATTGCACAACAACCTGATGTATTTGGGGAATGAAACTAATCAAAACCCCTTTATGTCTATTGTGTATTAAGTCAAGGAATCATGAAACAATACAATTCTTAATCTCTCATGAGATTCTCAAGCACTCTGTCAATTGTCTCCCGTTGATCTAGGAAAACTCGGTCTAGTACTTAGCCAATTCTCATCCTTAATTCAGCCTGCCTTGCTCATGCAATTCCTAGGGAATCAACTCCTTATTAATTAGGAAAATCAACCTTCCTTGATTGCGCAATCCATCATGGCATCCCAATGACTTTATAATTGTACATGGAAATTTTTATCTAAATACAACAGATATTTATGTTCCCTTTAACCTCTGTCTCAACTGGGTTTTCCTCGAAACTGACTTGCATGAAACTATTAATAGTGAATTATCAATTATCTGATTGATCACTCATTGTGAATTAAATCTAATTTAATTCACTGGACCTCTCACTAGCTCATCACTCAGTTAGAACTAGTTAAAATGATTTTAACTCATTTAATTGAGTTAATTACATTTGCATGCCACTAATGCATCAACTTCAACTGGACCCCAAAAATATTAGAATCCCTCTAAATGCCTCATATTAGACCCTCTACTAGAATTTCTTGAGCTAACTCGGTCATCATGAATTAATTAACTGATACAAGTTGTTATGAGATGAAATTACAATTTATTGTCAAATTTATTTAAGGTAAAAACAAATTAGACGCCCCACATTCCTCACTCCTGGTGCATCAAAATTCCTCACCAGTGTGGGTGCATTTTTTTTTGTCCTTTCTGGTTTCCAATCTCACTATTTCTGGTTGCAAATGTCAACATTTCAGAATTTGATGCGGCCTTCACACAAAGACACCATTGAAATCACATGCCCATATTTTCATGAGAAACCTATCTTAAGCTCGATCTTTCAGAAGAGAACCAACAATATGCCATCCTACTTCCTAGTGCAAACTGACCATTAGGGTATGCAACATTCTTCTGAACCCTCACATGATGATCTTGCTCTTGGAGGATGATCATGATCTCCCTTTAGAAACCCTTACTTGGCCCTCATACTTGACCTACTTTAGGAATACATCTCTCTTCACCCCCTTGATCTGCCAGATAGTGGGAATACATGTCAAACATGCTAAGATGTACCAAGTGATAAGGCATGCCAAGATGTGCAAGCTAAGGTTGTGTGAATGTGTGTCAGGGACTGTCAAGACAACAAAACGGAGAAAAAAGTTAAACTACAAGGAACTGAACACATAAGAGGGTTAATAAGTCATCAATTTACCTTTTCCAAGAGGGGCATGCTATGCACACCAACACTAGGTGGCAATAGGTGCCAAGTGCAAAGTCTTAGTGCATTCTAAGTGCCAAGTATTCCTTTGTTGCTTCTCATCTACTTTCCAACAATTGATCATCACAAATAAATTTAATATTAAACCATGCTAAATCATACCAAGGCATCTCAACGTATTCCATACATGCTAAGACTTTCCAAGCGCCAACACGTGCCAAGTGCCAATATGTGTTAGGGACTAGTGTTATGCATGTTATGAAGTGGAAGGGAATGCTGAAGAGTGCTAAGGTGTGCTAGAGAGTGATAATGAATGTTGATGAGTGTTAAGGAGTACTGGGAAAAAACATTAAGGGAGCACTAGGTAAAAATTCATGGAAGTTAATGAATATGAGAAACGTGTACTGCCAGAGACTAGTGTTAATGGTCAGTGTTAGTTTTCATGCCAAGGAGGGAGTGACAAGGTATGCTAAGCATTGGTAAGGCATGCTAGGGAATATCAAGGCATGTTAAGAATTCCCAAAGTGTGCTTGGGAGTTCCAGGGTGTGCTAATTATATCATGTGCCAATTAATAGTGCTAAGATATGCCAATACATGCTAGGTGCTAAGGATGTGGCGCAGGGTGCCAGGGTATGTCAATATGTGTCAAGGCAACAAAAGGAAGAACCAATAAGAGGGTTAATAAGTTAGGACTTTATCTTTTTGAAAAGGGTCATGCTAGGCACACTAATAATAGGTCCCAATACATGCCAAGTGGCATTGTGTGCCAAGTGCTAATGTCTGTCAATGCATTCAACCAAGGTGTTCCAGGGCATGCTAGGGACTATATGCAGCATGTCAGTACATGCTAGAAGAGTTCCATGTTGTGTTAGCGCATGTCACCATGTGCTTGGGTGTCAGTGTCATCACAAGATGTTCTAGGTACAAATATGTTCCAAGACATGTGGGGTGCTAAGAAATGTTAGTGTGTGCCAAAGCATTACTTTAAGGTGTGCCTAGATTGTTAAGGATTGTTAGGTCTTTCTCATTAATAGAATTGTCAGAGCTCGATTATGTGTTAAATAATATATTTCCTACACACAATAGTGGAACTTTATCTAAATGGAATTTTCTAGATAATAAACCTAATAGATATGAATCATGTGTTGACTCGTAGGAAATCTCTATTCGACTAGTCATTACTTGAGGGAAATGATACACGCTTATTACTTCTTAAACAATTGACTGACCCTAACCACTATGGCCTTGGACATATTATAAAAAATGCTCCACAACAATGGTATTAAATCATTATCTTTTGACAAAAAATATATTAACATGCACATAGCGTCATCAAAAACTCATTGGAATGATCAATGATGACGGACATTTTTTTATCGTCACCAAAAGTAACAAAAAAAGCATTGGTGAGGGTCATTAAAAGTTCTTCATTAGAAGTGTCACCAAAGAGAGAATTAGTGATGGGCCTTTAACGACCCTCACCAAAAGTAAAATGTCTTTGGTGACGGACCATAAAGGACCATCACTATATACACTTACAGTGACATTTTTTTAATGATCAATGATGACGAACATTTTTTGACCGTCGCCAAAGTAACAAAAAGAGCATTGCTGAGGGTCATTAAAATTTCGTCACTAGAAGTGTCACCAAAGAGAGAATTAGTGATGGGCCTTTAATGACCCTCACTAAAAGTGACATTGAAAATGTCTTTGGTGACGGACCATAAAGGACCATCACTATATACACTTATAGTGACGGTTTTTTAATGACCGTCACCATATGTGACATTGGTGACGGACCTTAAAGGTCTATCACAAGCATGACCCTCACCAATGTGCTTTTTTCTTGTAGTGTAGGTTCCTATATTACTAGTATAGTCCCTTGTTTTTGTTAGTGTAACCCTATTATTGTTATTATTGTACCCCTGTAACCCCCATACTGTTATTATTGTGCCCTTAAATTATTATTGCTAGGTCAGCTAGGATTACATTGTGGCCCCATGGACTCCTATATATAGAAAGGAGGTTTTGTAATTTGAATCATCCAAGAATAGTTCACTTATGTAATGTATTGGAGGTTTCCCCCTCAAAGTGGCTTATTTCTAAGGCATTGATATCTCTTTTCTTCTACTTTTGGAGCTAGTTACACAACAGAGTACTCAAGTTTGCTAAGGTAGCAACAATTTATTCTTCTAAGTATCCTTATGGAGCGTATTGGAAATATTGTCATTGATGGAAAAGGAAGGAGTAGAGGCAGAGACAGGCAGAGGTTAAGCGGTGGAGGAAGAGGTCGAGTAGTAGAGCTAGAGGCAGAGACAACGAATACAAAGGCAGAGATAAACAAAGGACAACAACAGAGGCCAAGGAAAATGCAATGACAAAAGATTCATTTCGAGGTTCGAAGTGAGTAGTGTGAAAGGGGATTTTCTTTCAGACAAAAATATTGATTGACAACCGAAGAGTGAGTCGAGAAGGTTTACTCTTTTTTTAATGAAACTGTGGGCCTTTTTGATATCTGTGCATAATTGGGATTTTGGTTGAATGGAGAATTTAGAATAGGAATAATACATTTCAGATGTATGCCTCAACGAAGCACCATAGAGTTGAATGACAACGGTTCGAAAAAATGGAACAATGGAACAGGAGGGTTCGAAACAATGGAACAATGGAACAATGGAACAAGAGGGTTTGAAACAATGGAACAATGGAGCAGGGTTCTAGATAGCACGAGATTGAAGGGCAAGGGTTAGAATGAAGAACAATGGAGAAGTTAGAACGGGAAAATTAAACATGAATGATGGTGGAATTCTTTATAGCATGGCCAATTAGAACGGAGAACAATGGAGAAGTTAGAACGGGAATAATAAACAAGAACGATGGCGGAATTCTTTATAATAAGGCATTGAAGAATAGGTGGAACCTTGAGAAAGGAGAAACGGAACTGTGAGCAGAAAAGGGGTTTTGAGGAGTTAAACTAGCAGTATCGTGCTGCCTCATAGGTGGTAAGCTGTTTCGACGTTTGTAAGGTGATATTTCTCTTTGATGGACACGTGGAGAAGGGCGGTATTTGAAAACCACGAGTTTCACGTCCTTTTTTGGCTTTAAAGTTCAGACAATAAAACTATGCAAAATTCATTATACACCGTCGGATCACAAAAGTTGATGCGATAAGACATCGACCATTGGATCTATGGGGTAGTTTAACTACTGGGGCCTAGCTCATTGCACAATCATAGTGAATTAATACGCATGCATGTTGGATATGTGATTGCCATCAGATGAACACCCGATTGGGTTTTTGGAACGCGATGTATTTCTAACCGTCGGATGACAAAGTGGATGCCGGATGATAAGGTAGATCCTATGGGGCCAAAACTATATCTTTTGAATTGGGGTGTCTACATATATATATATATATAAACCAAATGTTATATTTTGAATTTGTGAGCGGGCGTATTATAAAATGTGAAAAAGACAATCAAAATACATATATGGATTGACTTTTATACATTATGAGTGGATGTATAAGTTATCGAGCTTTTGGTTGTAAAAGATAATCGAGGAATTATATAGGACCTTAATACGTGGATTAAGGCATATATGACTATTTAATTAAAAGGTTGATGAACATGCTGGCAAATGTGGGACCCTCTTCTATAGTTATCAAAATTATGGAGGTGAAAGTAAATGAATATGCAATTGGGTTCATTGAATATTGATTCAAATAAGTATAGCTTGGGTTATATAGAGTTTTTAAAAACTATTGTGGCCATACATCTATATTTATTAGAGCTACATGTTAATATACGATGGTTAATGTGAAATAATAAAGCCAGGAACATTTATTTGTTAATAAGCTACAGACCATTGTGTAATGGGGTTTTTCAAAGGTTTGTAACCATGATTTAATTCATCGCATCGACAAATATAAAATAAGGGTTTATAAAACTGTGGGGCCCAAACCTTTCAAATGTTAGAGTTGGTGGTTTGATATGTATGCGTGAGAATATTATACTATGGTTGAACCATATGATTAGAGGGCTACGCATGTGGGTTGCACAAAGCTTTAATACATTGATATAGTGAAGATTGAGGAGTCTAATGTAAGCCACAATCTAGTAATGTTGATAACGCTCATTTGGTGAGTACATATGTATGGCGTATGGTAGTTACACTGTGATAGTAAGCAGGAAATCAATCAGAGCCGAAAGGCCCAAACACAGTCACAAAAAAGACAAACACAGTCAAAGAAAAGACAAATGCACAGCGAGCCAAGAGGTTGAATGAGTGAGCTAGAGTTTTCATTGTAATTGAATGTAAATGTTTTAATTTATTGATATTGTTGTGATGCATTGGAAAGTCGCCGGAGGAAAAAAATACCACTGTAAATTTGAAATTAATATATATTGTTATATTTTTCTGAATGAGCTGACAAAAGAAAGAAGGAGGCAGAAGGCAAAAATTCAGGACTATTCACTTCAAATTCCTAGAGGAAAACAAAGAGTCATCCGGAAATATCTATAAGTAACATCACCTTGATATGCAAAGGGGTTAGAGAGAGTAAGGATAGAGAATGCAAAGAATATAAGATTGAGGAAGAGAAGATAAGGAAGAGAATATTAGAAAGAGATGCTACAGAACATAGCTGATATCTAAGGTAAATCAATAAACATTTCTCTTGATAAATTTAGGAAGTTGGAACTTCCCTATCAAGTTGAAGCTTGATAGCTGTTAGTTGTAGTTGAATGAGGTTGGAGCCTCCTGTAGGTTGGTGCTTGCAGAAAAATAGTGGTGAGAGGGAGTTTGACCTTGCCTTTGCATCACAACAATAATAAGATGTGGTTTTATCCCTTTATGGGTTTCCACTTAAATCTGTTTTCTCTATTTGTTTTTCCTGTGTGCTGAGATGATTTACCAAATCTGCTTAATATTTGCTGCTCTCATAATAATTTTGATGTCACATAAATTTAATACTTGCTGCAATATATTAATAATGTTCATATACTAAGGTTGATTATAAAAGTAAGTTGTAAATTAGCTGATGAAAAATTTAAAAAGCTCATGTATGTGTTAAACTGATTCACCCCCCCCCCCCCCTCTCAATTTAACTAAGAATTCAACAATTGGTATCAGAGTGAGGTTCTTTTTATACTAGTTTAACCACTGAAAGGAGATCCTAGGCCTCCAATATGGCTAGTCAAGAAGGAAGCTCAACCTGTTGGTATCCCGTGTTTTGACAGTTTGGAAAATCAAAAGACAAGACAACATCAGAACCAATCTTTAGAGTTCCAGGATCTAGTCCTCCTGTTCTCAGAGAGGGATCTCTCAAATATTTGTTTGCAAAGGTTTATCTTGTTTGCTTTGGTTGTGGATTTTAGACTAGTTATTTAAGTGCAGATGTTTGTTTGGTTGGGTTGAGTTGATACAGCAGAATATGAAAGGTCTAGGAAAGATAGACAGAAAGAGGAAATATCTGGTTCATTGGGAAATGGAGTCAAAATAATGTCATGACAAACTCTTCAAGGGATATGGGATATCAAAGGGAAAATCTAACTTGGCCACAGGATCCTTCGTTTTGGAATGAGATGGACATTGATGTTTTAGAAAGAGAAACTTAATTCTCAACAACGGGAACTTGAAAACATAACTTAACAATAAAGAGATATTTGATAGACAGGGCTAACCATAAATTCCACAAACATTCTTTAAGCAAAAAATTACTTCAAGACAACTTTTAAAATGAAATCTAAGATTCGGGGAACTCCCTATTTCCTCAAAGATTTTATTTTAAAGGACTTAGAAAACATAAAAGATTCACTGATAGTTGCACTTATAGAAGAGGCAACACCTAAATAAAATCTATGATTACAACTATAACGACTTTCAAAACAACTGTTCAAGCAGGGCCAAAGGGTAAGATCAAAACCAACCTCTTTGATTAACTTAAGACAATGGTACTTCAAAGGGAGACTTCAATAACAGCTTTCAAGTGATGGCAGACAAGCAGGGAGAACCATAAATCATGCTGAAACCAACTATTTGAGCTATCAAGGAAATAAAAAAGCATGAAGACTAAAGAGAAGGTTTAAAGCAGAAGAAAACATAAAACAGTGAAGGGTGAATACGTCTAAGGTGTTTCCAGGAGTCATTTCTTAGCCTAAGACTTTTAGCCTACTGTAGCAAGAGATTATGAAACATAATGGAAACAGGAGAAAACATTAAACAATTAGAATACTTCACCAACAACCAAGCTCATGAATCCAGTGATAGAGCCTTCTTAGGAACAGGGATGCAACAGCATCATCAAGACATCCAAGACTTCAATTTGTTTTTCAACTTCAAGAGACTTGTATATTTATTTTTGAGAGTTTCAATGTTACAACTTGTGATCAAATAGCAACCAACAACCAACAACACTCACTCATCTTCTGCTGTGGTATATATAGAAATATGAGGAGGTGAGATCTGAAAAAGATATCAATTACAATTAATACAGGATTTAAATGGCCCATTGGCCCTTGGGATGCTCAACGAAGAAACAGAAGAGGTGTTCATCGTATTAATTGATTCACACTTATGATTTAAGCTGGGTAGGAGTATTTTTTGACCTTTGAGGCACAGCTAGTCCGAAGTAACTCTGCAGATATTCTTTGCATTAAAGGCCCTGGGAGAAAGTGACTTCTTTGGCTGTGTCGAGGCAAAAATCTGATCCTGATCAATAAATTCAGCTCCTGATTGAATCCTTTGAGGCACAGGTGGCGTTGTGGTGGTTGAGGAATCAATTTGCCTCAGATATGGTGGTGGAGGCATTCCGTCTGATAAACACTTTTAGGTTTTCCTTTAATCTGTGTTTTAGATCCGGGGATTTAGGCGTTTGATAACTGTCTTAGCCTTAATCCCCACAAATCTATCCACTAATCTATTGTTCTGGTTCATTTTTGGTCTTCAACGTCTGATACTCTTTCTCTGCATTGATCTTCATGGTTTTTCTATCATGCAGGGCTGCACAGGGTATGTAAGGCATCAATGCCTTTGAAAACACCAATATAACATGATTTTAAACCCTGTGGATGATTTCCTCGGAGGAATCGAACAAGGGAGGGTCATCACCCTCAGTCGCCAAATCTTCTTTGGAAATGACAGAAAATACATTTAAACCTGCAAAAAACACGAAAAAATGTTATATAATCCTACGTATATGTCAATCTGCATCGATGACTGTGCGGAGGAGCGTGGGCCGTTGGATGGCATCATTCAATGGCTGGGATTTAATCTCATAATAGTCGAAAAATCATGGGGGAGGAGTATTAAATCAGAGTTGTTGATTCGCACTGATATCGACGGTTGGGGATGACTACGGGGGGTTCGGATGTATGGAGGAAAAAGTTTGGGGGCATACCCCCGTAGTGAAACTGCGTCATTGATCTGGATCAGTTTGGACGGTCAAGATGGAATCAGGGGGCGTTGAAAGTCAAAAGGAGGGAATCTGGAGGATGAGTTTTGAAATCAAGCATTTGAATGTGGACCGTCGATCTACAAACATCGACGGCGGAGATTGATTCTCGGCTGCGCTGGGGCCCGGCTAAAACGCGCACAGCTTCGTTAAAGAGCGGGTGTTTTAAATGGATGAGAGCCGTCTGATGCACGAGGTCAGATCGGACGGCTATCATCGATTACGCTGGGCAGTTATGGTCTGACGGATGCGGGGGACTGAATTTATGCGGCGGTTTTGAAATAGGGCGGAGGACACGTGGTGCGCAGCGTGTGGAATCGCTGGCCAACGGGAGAAAACAGCCTTGGGGCCGAAAGCGGTGCAGAAAATACCGCACGATTTTTGGAGTGGGGAACAGCTGGTAGGGACCACTGGTAAGTTGTGCTCCGTGCCGTTGATCTGTGGATTGGATGAACGACTGAGATCGCTCCACAATTTCACGAGCGGGTTTTTAATAAAAATAATGAAATGACAGGTTTTTATAACATTCAAAGGTTTTTTAAATGTTTTTGGGCAGAGAAATAATATTAAAATGGACAAGCGCCCGAGGGTCTTGTAGTTGGTTCTGGCACTTGGGTGCATGGAGAAAAAGAGGTAGGGGGCTTAGCCTAAGGGGCTTAAGACAGACGCATAGAAAATGTGCGTTTATATGGTTTTTTAATGGTTTTCAAAGGGAAATGAAGGCTTCCGATAAGGTCAAAATAATGGGTTTTAACCTTATAAAGGGGATTTTAATGAAATGAAAAGGAGGAAACATGAAATTGTGGGGTTTTCATGGGAAATGGAGAATAGAAAATGAGGCTAATGGTGGAAAGAAGAAAAAGGGAAAAGGGTCCTTTGCAGAAGTACTTTGGCTTTTAGAAATCAGCAGGATTTCTGAGTTCTGAATGGAAACAGTAGTGAATATTAACCAAGGATAGGACATTATCAAAAAGTCTTCAAGTATCAGCAATTTTAATCATGAAATTGTTTCTTGAAGGCTATCCAACATTATTTAGCCACGATCTGATATGACATAATTTTATGGGTGGCTAACAGTCGCTCCACTTGGGGATGGTGTCGTTTTGAAGGCATCAAGAACTGCAGACTTGTATTCTCTGGGAGGCTGATCAGTTGCCTCATCCATTGGGCTATTTCTTCTGTTTTGAAAGATCTTTCTTTGCTCTAGAAACCAATTGTCAATCTTTGGAAAACAATGGAACTCTTATCAACAAACTTTCTACCTACCCAATCCTACTAATCTAACATTTTCTCTTCATCAGAGTGCACTTGGATTGGCAAACTCTCTTACAAAATTTTATTCTTTTGAAAGCATAAAAACTAATCTAACTCTACTAATTATTTCTTCATGGATCCAGATTAAACAGTTGGATCCATATGATTCTCTACCTAATCTACTATCCGTTGGGATTAAGCTGTCCAACAGACTTCCATTCTCTAAATTCTATAACATAAATTCAAAAACAGTCAAGTCAAGATTAAGCTTTTTAACTTGTTGTGATCTATGGCATAAAAACAAGCTGCACATAGATTATTATTTGCAGAAAATTAAAATCAAAATGGAAGGCTTAAGATCTGAAAGTTTCTCATCATGGCCTTCTCTTCTCTTCACAGCTCTGTCTTTGCTTTTGTTTGAGTTGTCTCTTCCTTGATAACTGATTCAGATTTTGGGCAAATTAGAACCAGTTTTTCTCTTTTATAACTCTGAAAAATAAAACAGTTTTTGAGTCATCTCTCTTTGGAGATTTTGGTTCAGATTTTGAATTTGTTTGAACCTTTTAATTTATATCCTAATCTATGTACTGATAAGCCAAGATTAAACAGTTTGGCAAACCAAATTCACTACCCTATCAGTAGAAAATTTAAAACTAATTAGTCAAGATTAGGTTGTTTGACTAACTAGAAGTGTGGTTATCAGGAGTGGCATTTAAGCTTGCACACTTCCAGATTTGTTTCTCTTTTTTGGCATGGGGCTTTGCCTTTCTTGTTTTCACAATCTGCCCTCTTTTATTTTCTTTGTTTTTGTGTTTTTCATTTTTCATAACTTTGAATGCCATGGTTAGACTATGATATTTACAATGATAAAAACAAAAATGCTTTGAAAATTAAGATTCTTGGTAGAAGTAATGCTTGAGCATCCTGCCATTGACTCCATAATGCATAATGCTTGAGCATCCATATAGGTCTTCTCCATTCATTTATTTCAAGAAAAATGTATTATGACCCCTCTCAGCATGAATAATATATGGCCCTTTCCACAAGTTCTCAAACTTGCCATGGTTCCCCTTCTCTTCTCTCCTTGAATCCCATTTAAGAACAACACTTCCAATCTGGAAGTTGTTTGCCTTAGTCCTTTTATCAAATTGCTTCTTCATATTTTCTTGGACTAACTGTGTTCTTTCATAAACTTCTTCTTGGGTCTGCTGCAAATGAATTGTTTGGTTGATCCTCCTCTGCATATCATTTTCTTCAACCTGTACTTCTTGAAGGAGCTTCATGACTGGAACTCCTAATGAGGTAGGAAATATTGCATCCATGCCATAAACTAACTGATAGGGGGACATATTTATTGATTTCTTTGTGGTTAGTCGATCAGCCCATAAGGCATGAACCAGCTTACTATGCCACGATTTTCTATTTTCTTCCAACAGCTTTTTAATGATATTAATGAGACTCTTGTTGGAGGATTCAGCTAATCCATTTCCTTGGGGATAGTAAGCAGTGGAATGGCCCAAGGTTATATGGTATTTGTGACAGAAATCAGCCATATTTTTCGATTTGAAAGCACCAACATTATCTGTTATGATTTTTCTAGGACAACCAAATCTGGATAGGATATGGGTTTCAAGAAACTTGATAATGACAAAGTAATTATCATTCCTGGTAGGTATAGCTTCTATCCATTTGGTGAAGAAGTCAGTGGCTGTGAGGATCCACTTATGTTGAGCTGAGGAAGATGGATGAATTTCTCCAATGAAGTCCAACCCCCATTGTTGAAAAGGTGCCTCAACTATGATAGGATGTAGGGGTAAGGGAAGGAGCTTTCTGTTTCCATCAAAGATTTGACACTTATGGCAAGACATGAATAGCTTCTAACTGTTTGGGAAAAGGGTAGGCCAATAGTAACATGATCTGAGAATTTTTTTTGCTGTGGCCTTCTAGTAGAGGTGTCCTCCACATTCACCATCGTGCAATTCATGCATGATTTTTCCTGCATCATCTTCAATCAAACATTTAAGCAAAATTCCAACAGCATTTTTCCAATATAATACTCCATTTAATATGCAAAAACTCAAAGCCTTTTGTTTCAAGAATCTAGCCTTAGTTTTAGATAAAGAAGGAGGGGTATTTAAATATAAAAGCACATAAACAATGTCAGCATACCAAGGAGAATTTAGAAAGGTTTCTTCAATAAAAGGAGCATCAGATTCTTCTATTTCTTCCAACACATCTACCATATTCATGTCTAATGCTCGGAAGTTAGACTCAGCCATGAGTTTTGCTAATCCTTGCCATTTTACTAGTTTGGTGGGCCTAATTTCTAAGTCATATTCAAGAATAGTTGCAATCCATTTTCCCCTTTTACCATAAGGGTCTTGACTCAGAATGTCCTTGACAATAGTATGTGGGACAAAAGCAATTATGTGAGTGTAAAATATAGACCCTAAAGTCCTTTAATGCTTTCACTAATGCTAAGGCTTGTTTCTCCATGATATTATAATTGAGAGGAGCGTCTCTTCAGGCCCTACTAAAGAAGGATATTGGTTGTTCCTGCCCCAAATCATTCTTTTGAAGTAGAACTGCAGCTATTGTATGCTCAGATGCAAAAGAAAAGATATAAAAAATTTTGGTAAAATCTGGACTAATCAGGACTGGTGTTTGAGTAAGAGCTTGTTTGACCAGTTCAAATGATTGTTTAGCTGATAAAGTCCATTTTACACCCACGTTTTTCTTAAGCATGTTTGTAATGTTTTTTAATAGCTCAGGAAGGTTGGGAATAAACCTTCTCAAAAAATTTATCTTTCCAATGAAGAATTGCAATTCTCTGAGGCTTCTAGGATGGCTAATTTGCAATATGCCATCTATCCTTGTAGGGTCTATTTTGATTCCTTCTTCTGAAATTATATGACCAAGAAGTTTCCCTTCTTGGAGACCAAAGAGGGTCTTCTTGGGATTCAGTGATAAGCCAAATTTCCTACACTTCTCAAAAACCTTTCTTAGGTGAATCAAATGCTCTTCATCAGTTTTCGAGAAAACCGTTATGTCATCAAGGTAAATAATTATAAAATAGCCAATATCTTCAGAGAATGCTATGTCCATGGCCCTTTGGAAGGTGGCCCCTACGTTCATTAATCCGAAAGGCATTTTGACATACATAAAGTTGCCCCAATGTGTGGTAAAAGAAGTTTTGATTTGATCACTTGGGAACACTAACACCTGATTGTAACCCGAGAAACCATCTAAAAGGGATATTATTCTTGACCCAACTACTCTTTGAAGTATATGGTCCATTTTGGGAAAGGGGTAGTTGTCCTTCAAAGAGGCTCTGTTTAAATTTCTGAAGTCAATACAGAGCCTGATTTCCCCAGTTTTCTTTCTAACAGAAACTAAGTTTCATACCCATTCTGAAAATCTAATGGGTACTATGATCCCAGCATTATACATTTTCTCAATTTCTGCCTTAACCAAAGGTAGTAAAAGAAGATTTATTCTCCTTAATTTTTTCTTGAAAGGCTTTTGATTTTCCTTCAAGGGAATTTTATGCTGGATGACGCTGGTATCATATGATTTCATGTCTTTGTATTCCTAAGCAAACACATCTTTAAAATATTTGAAAAGCTCTATGTACTGCAATTTTATGTGGGTTGGGAGGGTGTTGCATAGCTTGATCATCTTGGGCTCTGCTAGATTGCCTATGTTATGTTCTTCTACATTTGTTTCCACAGGCTCTCTTCTGGGTTCTTTAGCTACATCGTTGAGATCAAACAAGTGTTCTAAAGGTGTGAGACCTCTTGGGATATTATCATTTTTGCATTGTAAGACTTCCAAGTCTTCTTGGTCTTCATTGTTCACTACCTCTGCTTCAAAAGGATTTTCGCAATGATTTATATCAGCAAGATATGTCATTTCAGCCTCTGGGATTTGTTCAATATACAAACAGTTTTATTCATGGCTAGTTTCTGGTGTTGGTATGCTGAAATCATTTTCTGATTTCAAGAAATCATCTATGTGTTTGTCATATTCAAACACCTGCCAGTGATCTTCGTTATCAGGAACAGCAGGTCTGTGTTTCACCTTTATACTGAGTTTTTCATTTATTTCAGGTACTTGGCAATTGCTGGCCATGAAGGCAAGTTTATTTGCTAGATGATTCAGTGCTCTAGGAATGAAAATGAGTTCATATTTATCGAAAGTTTTTACCAGTTCTAGGACAACATTTCGATATTCCCTAAGCCTTAGATTCTTGGCTGAGTATTCTCATTTTATTTGTTTGATGATAAGTTCAGAATCTCCTAAGATAGATATCCTTTGGGATTTTAACTGTTTGAGAAATTGTAAACCTAGGAGGAGGGCTTCATACTCAGGGATGTTGTTAGTGCATAGGAAATCTAGTTTGTATGAAAAACCCTGATTTGTGTTATGAATCCAGACACCTGCCCCTGCACTAGTTTTATTGCAGGATCCATCAAATTTTATTGTCCAGAGTATGTTTGACTCATTTTCACTTTCTTGTTGCTGTTGATTGTCAATATTTTGAAGTTGATTCGAGGTAAGATTGGATTGTTTTGGTGAATTGATTGGGTCCATGTTTTATTTACCTTGTTGAGCAATTTCATCTTCGTTACACAAGATAAAGAAGTCTAAACTTGATTGAATAGAATAGATTGGAGTGTTGTTTGGCCTGTCCATGTTACTCACCATGTACTTCATGTGCGATTCCCTGTATAATCTTCTGTTTTGATTGAAAATGGGGATGGTGGCATAATACATGTCCATTTGAAGGCTGCCCTGAAGTTTGGCTCCCCATGATCTTGATAAGAGCATGCCATACTTAGGGGGAATATCAGCTACAACTATATCCATAACTAGATTCTTGGCAGGGATCTGGGCTAGATTAACACATAAATCTTTGATTAAACCCAAAAATTTGACTCTGCTTGAGTGAAAAGAATACAAATATTTGTATGGTTTAGTAATTTCTAAGCCTATGCTTTCCATTACTACTTTGGGCATCAGGTTGTGTGAAGCTCCAGAATCTAACATGGCATTATGTAGAATTTTATCGTGTATGTTCAAGCTGACATAGAAGGGAGGGACTGGTCCCTCTTGATATTTTCCTTCAACCTCTGGGCCAAACAACAGCTCAGGTTTGTCATCTATCAAGTTTAAGGTGTCAGTATCATTTCCTAAGTTTAAGGCTTTCAAAACTTGGTTTTTGTACACTTCTTCGGTTACTAGTTTAGCTAGGGGGATGGTAATTTTTATCTTAGCAATCTCTCCCTCAAGGCTGAAACGAATAATTGACTTGTTAATATTTACATCTGTTTTTTCAATTGGATTATTTTCAGTAGCTTTGATTTGATGAACCTTGCTTGAACTAGTGATAGGAATAGTTCTACTAAGACCACTAGTTGAAGTGCTAGGGGTGCTTTGTTCAACATTTGGCTGGATTCCCTTGTCTTTATTTAAATCTGGCTTTTTGGCCGAAATGTTGGTTTTTTCTGCTGTCTTATTGGGCTGGTTTTCTACATTTTTCTTGACAACAGTGCTAGTATTCTTATCTTTTGGATTTTCTACACTTCCCTTGCTCCTAAGATCATACTGTTTGTGTACCTCCATGATTGCATTTTCAAAACCCAATCTATAGTCATCAGAATCTTCATAGGTGTTTTTATTTTCATCATTAGAGAAGAAACCTTGTTCTTCCTCAGTGAGGAAAACATCATCCCCACTGTCTGATCCAATCAAGTTTACATGTGATTCTCCCAACCTTTCCAGCTCCCTGTCTTCCTCATATTGATCTACATAGTTCTGTTGAAAGGGAGGTCTAATTTGTGGGTCACTTTCCTTTTGCTTATCTTGATTTTTATCTCTTCTATAATTCTAATTTCTATTCCTGTTTTGATTTTTTTGAAGTGCATTCTGGTTTTGATTTGCTTGTGCTTTCTTAATTATGCTCATCTCTTTCATCATTTCTTCCAACATTCTCTCCATGTTTGAGCTTGAAGTAGAGGGAGGGGATTCCTCTCTGAAAGATACTCTCTTTTCAGTTTTCATTCTTACTCTCTTTTCTATTAAGTGGACTTCCATAGAAAGAGCACCCCTTTGCATATCTTCAAGAGTTGTAAAATCTCTTTCTCTCAGTGAATAAGTCAAGTCAGAGTCAAATCCTTCAGGAAAATTGTTTAAGGCTAAGCCTTATGGAGGTTTTAGTTCTGGGAAAAGTGCATTATATACACTGTTAAATATAGTACAATATGCTTGTACACTTTCCCCAGGGTTCCTACGAAGATTGTTGTAACCAGCAAGGACTTGGAGAAGATTCTTCTTTACTTCGCATTTGTTTAGGAATGTTTGATGGAAGGCTTGGAGGTCGTTAATACTACGGGGGGCTAAACCTTTAAACCATTTTCTTACTTCTCCCCCTAAGCTTTGAGCTAATAATCTAAGTTTGACAGAATCATCATCAACTTCATTTCGGTCAAAATAGTCATTCATCTTATCCACATGTTGTGATGCAGTTGTAGCATTATTAGCATCATATAATGGAATTTTGGACTGATAGTCCTGTGGAATATTGACTAGTGGTATAGTAAGGGCTAAGGGAGCATACCATGCCACCATGATATGTGGTGGGGGTGGATTAACAAGTGGTGGATGATGAACAGAAGCGGATGGAACATGAGTAGATTGCTAAGCTAATCTTGGATGAGAGACACATAAGTTAAGAAGAAAATGTAAATCAGGAGGCGTTGTTTCTCTGCTACCAAGATGTTCACTTGTTTCAGGAGATGATAGTGAAGACTCAAAATCTAGTTGTTCTAACTCACTAAATGGCCTAGTCCTAAATGGATTAACTAAGTCAGCTTGTGAGTGTTGTAGAGCTGAAATTTTTTCAGGAACTGATTTAGCTCTTGGGGGTGATCTGAAAATAGTTGATAATTTAATCTTAGGATACTTCCAAAGGATACTTTCTGGGTCATCAACTATCTCAGGTGGGTTTGGGTCAGGATGGGCTCTAGTGTAGATACTTCTAGAAGCCACTATGGTGTGTTTTCAGACCCAAAATACAAGAAAAGTTCAACCAAGTATGACAATCTTTGAGAGGTTAACTGATCTGTTTACACAAATCTTGATCCTACAGTCCCCTATCTGGATTTGGAAAATGTTATAATGGTAAGGGTTCTTTCCAGCGGAGTCTTAAGGTCTGCTCAGGATTGTGGAGTCGCCAGGTGGAAATTTTAGAGTGTTTTCAAAGAGGTACACTGTCCACCACAGTGCTTGTGAAACATCCTTTTTCAAGGATATCCCGAAACACAACAAAATCTAACCAGAGATTGACTGGGAGGGCATTGACCAGATATATCACCTCTAAAAGAGGATGAGATCCGGAGGCTATCTGGCCCTTTCCAGACTCTGTCTAAGAGTACAAGGTAAAACACATCAAAGGTAAGTGATATGTGGGAATGAGTGTTTCACTATAAAGTGGAAGTTCTTAGCTTGTGAGGAGGTAAAAGGTTCTATGGTCCACTACCATGTTTATTATGAGGCCAAACTTGAAATATTTTTGGGTTTTTCTGATTTTATTTTGGTTTTATAGGTTCAGAGAGTGTTCTAAGTCTGATTTTGCACTTAGATAAGGTGTTTAAACAAATAGAGTTGCTCTTATGGCTTGGTAACTGGTTCCTTCTAGGTTTGATAAGGATTAAAAGGAATCCTAAGGGTTACTTAGTTTTTCATTGATTCAATCAAGTCCTATCATGATTTCCATTATGTTAGGCAATGCTTGAATAAAGTTACTTATGTTATACTGGACCTAAAGGTTTTAAGAAAGGTTTTGAAACCTCTAATTCTCAGTAGGGTCCCACCATGATCGCCATTATGTTGGTGGCGATGAGGTGGCTAATAATCACTGGATATTCTTGAAAATAAGGGATTTCTGAAGTCCTAAGGGGTATTTGGATTGTTACTGACTCAAAGGTCCCACCGTGATCACCATTATGTTGGTATCCCGTGTTTTGACAGTTTGGAAAATAAAAAGACAAGGCAACATCAGAACCAATCTTTAGAGTTCCAGGATCTAGTCCTCTTGTTCTCAGAGAGGGATCTCTCAAATATTTTTTTGCAAAGGTTTATCTTGTTTGCTTTGGTTATGTGGCTTTTTAGTAGAATTTGTAAACCTTTTTGTCTCATGAATTTGGAAAGTAATAAGGAATTATAATAAAACATGTGGAAATTGATATGCAAGACTTAACCACTAATAATGGTTATTTTCTGAACAGGAAAAGGAAAAAAACGAGGAATTGCCGCTCCAAAGGAAGAGACAAAGTCGAGATAACTGTTGTCCCTCTGAAGGTGAACCGAATGCAAACAAAGCTAAATAGATTACAGCAAATCGGCTCGGAAAAGAAGGAGAAGACACCAGCTCGGCGCCAAAGAAAGGAAAAGATGAAGAATTAACAGTTTGGCGAATCCCTCAGGATCTTCGATCCTGAGGGATCGCTGCTTTATTTATCATGTTACTTGGACATCTCCGCCGTCGCCTTTATATAAAGGGACAGCACTGTTAGCTTGATAGATAGAAGATACGCTTTTATGTAATTTTCTGTAAAACATCAGCTTTGATTATTAAGTCTCGTTGAGAACTGGTTCAATGTATTTTTGACCGATGCATTAATACAAGCTTGGTGATTATTTCATCTTTGCGTCTGGATTAACTTAAAGCGGTGTATCCTTGGAGGCTAAGGGCCCGGCCCCGGAGGACACTTTCTTCTGTACCATTACAACTTGATTTCTGCGTGGTTTGTTTATCATTGTTATTTGGTAATTCGATATGTTTCATGAGTTGATATTACATGCTCTGTTAAGATTAAATCATTGAAGTTGTTACAGGTGGAATCGTGGATTGACTCTGCATTATGTTATTGATTCGTTCAGAGTTCATTACATGTTATCAGCCTTAATTAAATACTCTTACTGTTTTGTTACAGAGCTTTTATATTAAACATTCGTGTCATACATTCGCTTGAGATAGTGTTCTTCCTAATCGTTGGATTCATAAATGATAGTGTTCTGTTTGGAAGCACAGTTGTATTCCTGTTGATTCAGATTGTTATTCCAGTGTGTTGTGCGCGTTTCTGATTTATCAGTACTGTTCCATAATTCATTAATAGTTATTGCTGTTCCATTAGTGTGATTTGTGTGAATTGCCTTTAGAGTGAAAGAATGTTATTCGATTGCAAAGAGTACATTTGAGTTAATAGATTAAGTTTGGTTACAACCCGCGGGACTTAGTTATTTCAATTGTTGTTCCATTTTAGATTTGCTGTTCCATTCCAGAATTGCTGTTCAATCCTTTACTTGCTGTTCCATTTACTTGCATTTGGTGTGAGAGATGATCTAAGGCTGTAGTGGGCATTGGCAGTCACTGTCTAGCTCCCAGGCTCGTGGTCTATGCTCTAATTTCCTTTCCATCAGTTTCCGAAGGGATGGGTTATCACTGCCGAACCCTTGACTGATAAGCTGTTGAGTTTTCTGAGTGTATGATTTATTCTTTGAAGTAATTTAGCTACAGACAAGCATCCGTTTACTCTTGTATTTCTTAAGCACTGTACTACTAGCATTACTCTGACAAATGATAGCCTCAGATTGAGTCACTCTTTGTAATAACAAAACGATCCCGGATTGACATATTAATGTGAGGTAATTAGAGGTGAAAGAGACCCTTTTTATAGCTCCACATTTTGGCGCCGTTGCCGGGGAAAGAGTGTAGCCATTTGTCTTTTTCAGAGTAGTGTACGAGCCTGCTAGGGAGGAGTTGGATCCTAAAAACGGAAGGTAAGAACCTACGTGCGGAGCATGTAAAACCCCTGCTCCACTATCCGCTTTCCTAACAGATTTGTTTTTGCTTTGTTTAAATAAAAGTTGGTAGTTCATTTTTGAGTGCATGACTAAGCAGAAAAGACCAGAAAAGAATATCAAACCCCCATCCAAGCCTGAAAAAGCTAAGGGGCCAGTGACCCTTGGCCGAACGACCTTCATAGACGAAATCTATAAGAAAACAGAATCTCAGCCATCAGTAGGCCTCAAGAAAAACATTTCTAAACTGCCTACTAGTTCCCTTCAGGCCACAGGATCACCATCTGTAGCCTGTGCTGAGGTGCATAGTCAAACTGAGGAGCAGGACTTTCAAGAAATTGAAAATTCCACTCCAGAATTATTGCAGGAAGGGAACTCTAGCAATTTTTGTGAAGGAGAAGGAGAAACAGGGGAAATCAAGGAACCAAAATCCCCTATTGAAACAAATCAACCATTAAATAGCCCAGATAACGGGAGTGCTGCGAAAGTCATTGTTGAAGGAGTTCAATCTCCTCAGACACCTGGTATTCTCATTATTCCAGATAAGGGGTCCGCTGTTAAAATTATCCCTGTCCCTGTCAAAACAGTTCCCACTCAACCTAGGAATACCCTCCTAGATATCCCAGAAGGTTATTGGCATATATTCGATCCCATGGCTCAAAACCAACCAAATGCTCAAAACCAGCCAAATACTCAAACCTCTACATTACAATATCCTATAGTGGATTCTGCAGCAAATGAACCCATGAAAGCTATCCCTCTTCAGCATATCCCTACATTTCACGGACTCACATCAGAAGATCCGGATGCATTCTTATTCGAATTCGATGTGTTATGTAGGGGGTACGATTACACCACCGATCACCAAAAATTGAAATTATTCCCCTCTACATTAAAAGGGGCTGCTTTAAGATGGTTTATGGGGCTAGGTGGCGGGGTTATCAACAATTGGGATCAAATGAAAGAATCCTTCTTAAAAAAATATCAGGATTATTGTAGGTCTAGAGAATTAAAAGACGAAATATTTCAAATGTCAGCCAGACCAAATGAAACATTAGAGGAGTATGTGGAACGTTTTCAGTACAATCTACAAAGATCTCCTTATGTATCGCTACCTTTACCTGATAATGTGTTAAAAACTGCATTAATAAGGGGTATGAAGGAACAATGGATTGAAACATTAAACATTATGGGAAAAGGGGATATTTATCAAGAGAGTTTTGCTGACATTATTGATTTGTGTATCAGGAGTTCGAGAGGCAGCACAAGAATAAAACCGACAGAATACGATCGGTTTGCAAGAGATAGCAAAGTATCAGCAGAAGGAGTAACACGTGCAGAAATTGGAAATTTATTAGAAAATTTTAAAACTGATATTATGGGGACACTAACTACACAACTTGATATTGTGCAGGCTAAACAGAAGCAACTGGAGGCAGAACAAAATTTGGCAATCTTCTGCCCCCGATGCAGAAAGAAACATAGCCACAAGGAGTGTCCACTAGATAAAGTCCAAACATGCGCCATCTGTACAAAAGATCACCTTACGGAGAGCTGCCCCTCACTTCCTGGATTGAAAGCGGTATATAAGGAAGCAGAAGAAGAACCAGAATCAGTGAATTCGATCAACCAGCGCCGCCAGTGGCAGCCGAGACAACCTGGTATGTTTCCAGACTCAACCTCTTTCTTTCAAAACCCATAGTATAATGCTCAACAATATGGTATGTGGAAAAATCAATCTCAACCCCCATTTACAAACTGGTCACCACAATCGTTTCCTTCTTCAAATCCATGGCTGAATCAAACAAACCAAACTGGTTGGCCGAATTTCCCTTACACTCCACCATATTGGCAAAATGGCCCATATCCTTCACAATGGACTCCTTCTACTTCACAAAGTTCACCCTGGCAGACAAGCTGGCAAAGACCAATGTACCACCCAGCTGGAACTATTCCGCTCCCTCAACCTACTCTGCCAGCTTTACAACAAAATCCCCAGTCTAACCTGAGACCGCAACTCCCAGCCCAACCCGATCCCAATCCAAATAACAGACATGTCCAATCTATTCAAATCATAGAATCACCAGAAATAGGACCCGACCTGAGGGAGTGCAATGACCTTCAGTTAAGATCTGGACGTATAATTGAAACTGAGGGAGATAAAACAGTTCATATTGAAGATCAGTTACCAAGAGAACATCAGTTACAACACGAGGATGTAAATAAGCAACAAACTCATAATCAAACAACCACATCCTCTCCTCCATTCCCGGAACGATTAGCCATACCTCGACCCATACAATATCCTGACTTTGACATTCTGGGAGAATTACAAAATTTGTACATAAAAATTCCATTCCTCCAAGCCATTCAAGACATTCCCATATACGCAAAAACTATCAAAGAATTGTGCATAAAGAAACCAAGGAGGAATATAAAAAATAATCCAAGAGTCCAAGTAGTCGGTACTTTATCTGACCTATTTTCTGGAAGAGAAACACCCCTTAAATATGAAGACCCCGGGAATCCAATTATAACTGTTCAAATTTATGGTCAGACCCTGTCTAATGCCTTAGTTGATCTAGGGGCTGCAATTAATATTTTAACAACCACGACTTGCCAAAAGCTCGGCATTACATCTGTAGAACCCACCTCTACTCTGTTAGAATTGGCTGACCGATCTGTGGTTAGACCAGAGGGCACTCTACATGATGTCATGGTCTTTGTAGAATCCTGGGAGTATCCAACTGATTTCCTGATAATTAATCCAAAAACCCGACTTGATGGACACCCGCTAATTTTAGGTAGACCTTGGCTCGCTACTGCCGATGCCTACATTGGCTGTTGGCAGGGAAATATGACCATAACCAGAGGACCGAATAGAAAGAATTTAGTTCTATATCCTCCAGCGCAGCCAAGTGTCACAATAGTCAAAACTAATAAGCACCCTGTATCATACCTTACTGATAACATCAGATCTCCATTAACTATACAAGAGGCACTTGATTTCAAAGACCAAACAGAAGATGATGCCATTAATAATTTCATTACTCAAACTGAACCTCGCACACAGTGTCACATGATAGAAGCAGCATTTGATAATGACTTGGAGGAAGATCCTCTGAAAGACACGCATGACCAAACGATACCTGTTACTTCTGTTGCAAATAGTAAAACTGTGGAAATTGCACCAGGGAAAACTTTAAACATCAATGCTAATCTCACACCTGAACAGGAAACTAAGCTCATCCATCTATTAACAAAGTATCAAGAAGCATTTGCATGGGACTACCCCGATATGAAAGGAATCGATCCACAATTATGTACACACCACATTTATATAGAAAAAGATGCCAGACCTGTGCGTCAGCCGCAAAGGAGACTTAATCCTCATCTAAAAGATGTCGTAAAAACTGAACTGCAGAAACTTTTAGATGTTAATTTCATCTATCCTATTTCTGATAGTAAATGGGTCTCTCCGCTTGTGGTAGTACCAAAAAAGAACGGAAAATGGAGAATTTGTGTGGATTATAGGGAACTAAATAAGGCAACACAGAAAGATCACTTTCCTCTCCCATTCATAGACCAAGTATTAGATACTTTAGCAGGAAAGAAATTATTTTCTTTCCTGGATGGCTTCAGTGGATACAATCAGATTCAGATTGCCCCCGAAGACTAGGATAAAACTACTTTTACTTGTCCTTGGGGAACATTTGCCTATCGAGTTCTACCTTTTGGCCTATGTAATGCTCCCGCCACATTCCAAAGGGCTATCCTTAGCATTTTTGCAGATTTAATAAATGATGGACTTGAAGTTTACATGGATGACTTTACACCATATGGAGATGATTTTGATCTAGCTCTAGACACCCTAGAAAAAGTCCTACAACGCTGCACTACTACCAGGCTTTGCTTAAGCCACGAAAAATGTTTCCTGATGATGACTGAAGGACTTATCCTAGGACATTATGTTTCAGCAGCCGGCATTCAGGTAGACCCGGCCAAAATCCAAATACTTTTGCTCATTCCCACTCCTACTACTCAAACAGAGGTACGCAGCTTTCTTGGATTTTCTGGTTACTATAGACGATTTATAGAGCATTATTCACACATTGCTGCTCCTTTATATGCACTAACTGGTAACGTTGATTTTCTTTGGACAGACAAATGTGACCGTGCTTTCGAGGATCTAAAGAAGCTGGTATCCACAGCCCCAGTCCTTCGAGGACCAAACTGGGACCTACCATTCTAGATATCATCTGATGCTTCAGATACAGCCATTGGTGCAGTCCTTGGGCAGGAAGAGGATAAAAAACCATATGCTATCTATTACATCAGCAAAAAATTATCCCCTGCTGAATTGAATTACACTGTTACTGAAAAAGAATTCCTAGCTGTAATACATGCTGTCAATAAATTTAGACATTATATTACAGGCTATCCTGTTATCTTGTATACAGACCATTCTGCTATAAAATATTTAGCAAATAAGCCCGTCACAAATGCCAGAGTAACTCGATGGTTAATCTTATTGCAGGAATTCGACATCACAATCAAGGACCGGCCTGGCAAAGAAAACCCTGTAGCCGATTTTCTTTCGAGGATACCAAAATCAAGCGATGCAGCAGCAGTTGAAGATCAATTTCCGGATGAGCACTTGTTTGCTGTTGCCGTTCAAACACCCTGGTATGCTGATGTTGCCAACTACCTCGCAGTAGGTAAATTACCAAAACATTTAACTCCTAATGAGCGCAAGCAGATTATTCAGAAAAGTTCTCGATTCTCGTGGATTGGGGGCTATTTGTTTCATACAGGAGCAGACATGCATATCAGGCGGTGTGTTAGAGAGGATGAAATCTTTGACATCCTAAAAGCCTGTCACGATGGACCGTGTGGGGGGCACTTCGCTGAGCGTAGAACTAGACATAAAGTATTGCAGACAGGATATTACTGGCCTACGATCTTCAAAGATGTGAAGAAGTTTGTCCAAGCCTGTGACAGCTGCCAGCGAGCAGGCCGACCTGGTCAAGCTGATGAGATGCCTCTGAAACCACAGTTAGTCATCGAACCATTCGAGCGATGGGCTCTTGATTTTGTTGGACCCATCAACCCCTCATCAAATCAGAAAACATATATCTTGGTGGCAACAGAATATGTCACCAAATGGGTTGAGGCAGAAGCATTGCCAAGAGCCACAGAGGACTCTGTCATACAGTTCCTGTTCCATCTATTTGTTCGCTATGGCCTTCCTAGGGAAATAATTACAGATGGAGGACCACAATTTGTTGGGCATAAATTAGCTGCAACACTCAACAATTATCACGTCCAGCATAAAATCACTACTCCATATCACCCACAAGCGAATGGGCAGGTAGAAAGTAGCAATAAGATAATAGAATCAATCCTAACGAAAACCATTGCGTCACATAGGCGTGATTGGGCTACCCGACTACCTGAAGCACTCTGGGCATATAGAACCACATGGAGGAGAACCACCGGCTACTCACCTTATCAATTAGTGTTTGGAAAACAACCCATTTTTCCCATCGAATTCGAAATCCAAACATTACGGACAGCCCAGGAAGTTGGGCTAGATCTAAGCGAGGCACAAATCAATCGACTACAACAGATCAATGAATTAGATGAAATTAGGCTCTCTGCACTACAAAATACAGCATTGATTCAACAGCAGCGAGCTAAATGGCATGATGCGCTCATCAAAAACAAAGTCTTTCACGAGGGAGACTGGGCTCTGTTATACGACTCTCGGTTTCAGGACTTCCCTGAAAAACTTAAAACTCGATGGTTGGGACCATACGAAATCCAGAAGGTGCATGACAACGGAACCCTTACTCTAATTACCATTGACGGTTCTGGATATGCATTCAAAGTGAATGGCCACCGAGTCCGTCTCTATCGCAAACCACTCACTCGGGAATCCTCTGCCAGCAGCTACGCCGAGACACTGATATGGAGATCTTAGGAGAGGAAGAGAAATCTTCCTCACCTGTAATTCATTAAGGGTTCATTTCTTTTTGCAATTTGTACATAAGTTCTTGTTTTTTTTGAGTGGTTCTTGTATATAAGTTTGAATTAAATATTTTCTTGTCATTCTTTTTTTTGTTCCTTTTCTTTCACGAAGTTCGATTTTTGCCCTTCTAAAAATAGCATCTGCGTGTTTTTTTATGCTGATTTTGCTTGTTTTGCTGTTCCTTTTGCTGTTCCTTTTCTAAAGGAACAGCATTCGGGATCTCTGCTGTTCCTTTTTCAAAGGAACGACATTATTATGTTTTCTGCTGTTCCTTTTGGTTACCACCGTTCCTTTTCTTCAAAGAAACAACGTTCTTTTATTACTATTGTTCCTTTTTCAAAGGAATGGCATTTAGAATGTTTTTATAGTATTTTTATTTTTGCCGTTCCTTTTCCCAAAGGAACGGCATGTGCATTTTTGCTGTTCTTTTTTTTTCTATGATCCGTCGTTGTTTCTTTTTCAAAGAAACACCTCTAGCATACTTTTTCTCTCCTTGTGAAACAGCTTATCCCTATTGCTGATCTAAATCGAGGATGCTTCTTGCCCGTCTTCTTTCTAGTCTTTAAGATACAGCTATGTATTTGTGCAATGAAATATAAAATCACAACATACCGAAATCTGCAAACCATAAATCGCTATATCTATAAGGCTCGGCATTAGTAAGAGGACAAATGGAAGGACATACTTATTTCTGACCTTTTGTTGACATGGTTTTACTAATTTTGTCCTGATTGATTATCTTTATCATGCTGATCCCCTTAAACCTTGTTGATTATTACTTGGGAATAAGAGCAAAGAACTTATATCTTCCTATTGAGATGATAAGAATTCTTCCACCATTCCTACTCTTAAGGAGTGTTGAACCACCCTTTGTGTATAAATAAGGAAAAGTATTCTATAAAAAAAGGAAAAAATATGTAAACATGATATGTGAAGTGTCAAATGCAGGATAGGGGGTCTCATGGAGAGCCAGCCTACCATGATCATGAGGATGGAAGTGAAGTGGCATTCCCATTATGGCCACCACACCAGGGATATGGTCCAAAAGGTATATCACATAAACGAACCTTGGAACAGGAGGTCTCATCACGAGCCAGCCTGCCCACGTTTCGCTCCGTCCTCGTGAATGGCATTATGGTTAACTGGTCACCAAGCCAGCATAATGGTCTACATTTTGACATAACAACACTCCTAAGTATACACAAAGGATCATGGTTCCGAGGGTGAAAAAACAACTCTGCCAAGGTTATGGACACTTGTTGGCAGCAGAGTACTGTTAATGGTATTGAAGTCACTTTGGTTACACCAATGGGTAAGATACTAATACTCTTTTGTTTCTTATATCCTAGGAACTAATCATATGTTATTTCCCGATTTATACATCGCATGAATATTTATCATTACCAATCATGGCAACGGAAGTGACCATGACCACTTAAGATTTGGCAAGTACGATACATGTCTTATCCACTAGCCTCATATCATAACACAGCAGCCTCTTATATAATATGCGATCAATTCTCCGCCTCGATTTCGGTAATTCGTTGTCCTTTTTAACATAGCATAATTCCACATGCTATTCCTTTCTGACTTGGTTGCAGATCGGGTGCCGCCCCTTTATTTGCCGGCTGGGACAGCCTATCACATTGCGGGGGGGGGGAGGTTAACCTCATCATTCCCCGTATTACGTGTCAACTCATCATTCGGGAAAAATAGTGTACGACGGTTTTGCATGGTTTAACGGCATGGCATTTCTATTTTTACACAAAATTGCTTTCTGTTGCACTGTTGCATACTCTGTGTTTTTGAAACCTTGCGATTATCACCCTCTCTGTGTTTCAAACAGAAAACGTAGTTGCCGTTCCATTTAGAATCACAGTGAAACCATGGGAGGAAGGGCAATTCGAAGCGAGCCTCAGCAGTTGACGATCTCTGCTACTGCCCGGGAGATCTTGGAAAGAGCAAGATGGTTGAATTATTTCAATCGCCTACAGGAGTCTAATGAAACAGTAGCGACGGAATTTCTGCAGAACCTACAGGATGATCATTCCATAGTAAGGGGGAAGCGGATAGCGGTCACCGATGACATAATTGCAGAAGTTTCAGGACTACCAGCCACCGGACCAATATGGACATTGAAAAAGGAACGATTACAGAAGGTCATGGAAATTTTCCAGGACGAAGGCCAGAGTTTGACAATTAAGGGGAGGGGAGTTCTGCCAGCAACCCTAGGAGAACCCTGGATGGAGTTAGCAAGAATAGTGCAGGGCTACATCACCTGCGAAGGAAGGAAAGATGTGGTAAGACCACGACATCTTAAACTTTTAGCTGTTTTAAAGCAGAAATGCTCTGTAAATTTACCTGCACTCCTGAACTCATTACTGCATGATGCTGCACAAAGCATAAAAAAGGCACAGCATGTAGAGTCAGTCGTTAGTCACCATGGGTTAATACGACTAGTTGTTAGTTATGGTCTCACCCAGCAGCAGAGCAGCTGGGAAGAGCTGATTGCAATGATTGAGGGGGGATTGACAGCGCCATCCCCAAAACGTAGACATTCTATAAGCACACCAGAACGACCGGCAAAACGCAGAGAACATGTCGCTAGTACATCAGAACAACCAGGGATACACCAAGAATCGGCAATGCGCAAGCATGCCATCGATCCACCCGAGCAACCAGAGGAACCCAGAAAATCAGCTTGGTTAGCTCGGATGAGAGGAAGCATAGATAAACCCAGACAATCAACCCGGTTAGCTCGGATACGAGGAAGGCTGGAAAAACTCCAGGAAAGCACCAGCCAACCCGTGGTGATTGAGGACGAGCAATCCGAAGAAGAAGCACCCGAGCATTCGGAAACATAAATAGAAGCAGAAATTGAACAGGAGGAGGAAATGGTACAGCCGGAAGATAGCCCATTACAAGACCTACTGGGAGAAGATGACTTGGCCGCAGTCTTAGCCAATATGGGCAAGTATGGCCAACCTTCTAGTTCATAGGACCCACACGACAAACCCCAAGAAGAAAACATGCCTGTTTATGATGAAGAGGAGGTAAATACTGAACGGGAACAATCTGTTCCCAGGTCACAAGAGGAAATTCTAGAGGGAGTAGGAGCAGAAAAAGCAAGTGCTCAGGAAGAGACAGAACCAGTCGAGGTTCCTTCCCCTAAACAGCCAGAGAAGAACAGTGAGGAAGAACCCCAAGAGGAAGATTTAGAAACTAGTCATGATCCAGACCGCAACAGACAGCCTGCTGTTCCTTCTAAAGAAACGTTGGAAATTAAGAAGTTGTGGAGGGAACGGCAGAAATTTTTGAATACGATAACCCAGCTCAGGCAACAAATTAGGATTCTGAAAAAGAACCAGAAGGTAAGAAAGACTGGAAGGAAGAAAAAGAGGGCCAACAATCGGCCTGCTACTCAAAACCCTACTGAGAATCTAGCTGTCGTTCCAAATGATGCTGAGGAACAGGAACAGACCGATATTCGTGTTAAAACAGAAAAGGATGATATAAGGACCAGTGATAAGGAAATTCAGACGGAGGCACCACCCTCAGGGGTAGTCAGGGTTCTGAACTCCAAACAACATAATAAGAAAGTTCAGGTAAAACTCCCGGCCTGTACTGACCTATGGAAAAAAGATCCGAAGACAAAAACCTTGCATAAGATGGTGAAGCAAGCCCAGCAAGAAGCCGAACAACTTAGAGAGCAAACGGTTCCCCGAGAAAAATATGAAGAGTTACAGCAGCAACTAAGGGACGTCAATCAATCCAAAAGCCAGGCTTTTGAAGGGTGGCGAAAGGAACAAGAGGAAGTTGCACAGGTAACCTGTAGACAAGATACTGTTATCAAGCAGATGAATACCTTGTGTTCTTTATACAATGACGTCTTAGCATGTAGGGCTCCTGCTAAAAACTATGCTCTGTTTTTATTAGAACGGTATTTACAATTAAAAATAAAAGTTGTTAAAGCAGGTGCCCCTATACAAATCAACACTGTCAATGACTTTATAGACTGCTGTAAACATTATGGAGTGAAAGTCCAGAGATTGTTGTGTGAACTTTATTTGCATGACCTTGTGCTAAATCGGGAGACTGAGTTAAACCCTGGCCCTTTCATTGGAGACATCCAATTTCAAGCATTCATTTCATTCGGGGTTAATCAGATTAAGTGGCTTAAAGCCTATGATACTTTCCAGAGTCAGGAAAATGGTCTAGATTTACGGGTAAGGGCTGAGCCTAGGAACCCAGTGCAGTTGTGGAAAGCTCATAGAAACCTCATAAAGACTCCAGGTGTCTATGAAACTTTAGGACCCATGCATGAGGCACTTATTCGAGAAGGGTTAGAGTATTTTCTTTCCATCCAAGACTTGGCCATTACTGCAGCCAAATTTCGGTACCGAATCTCTGATCCAAACATCCAGCTCAGGGAACCATTTAAGTATGAGAACTTTGAGTTAGCTGCTAACCGTTTGAACCTCTATGGCGAGAGCATTATGAAAGCAGGGTCATCCTGGTTAGGATATAGATTTCGCACTCCAATTATTTGGCACCCTGCACCCGGATACCAGGCCCTGTATGAGATGCCTGAGGGGAAAACAGGTCAGTTCTTTGATTATCTAATCACTCATCATGGTTGTAGGCCTCCGAATGAGACTCCTTCTCCAGCATATTCTCTCACTGCCTTGCATGTCAACTACAATTTTTTCATGAGGACATGAAACAAGGTAAGCAGGGGGGTGTGTGGAGTACTGAAAAGGTATGTTTTTGATGATTATTTCAGTGGCTTTTTAGTAGAATTTGTAAACCTTTTTGTATCATGAATTTGGAAAGTAATAAGGAACTATAACAAAACATGTGAGAATTGATATGAAAGACTTAACCACTAATAATGGTTATTTTCTGAACAGGAAAAGGAAAAAACGAGGAATTTCCGCTCCAAAGGAAGAGACAAAGTCGAGATAATTGTTGTCCCTCTGAAGGTGAACCGAATGCAAACAAGGCTAAATAGATTACAGCAAATCGGCTCGGAAAAGAAGGAGAAGACACCAGCTCGGCGCCAAAGAAAGGAAAGGATGAAGAATTAACAGTTTGGCGAATCCCTCAGGATCTTCGATCCTGAGGGATCGTTGCTTTATTTATCTTGTTACTTGGACATCTCCGCCGTCGCCTTTATATAAAGGGACAGCACTGTTAGCTTGGGAGGACACGCTTTTATGTAATTTTCTGAAAAACATCAGCTTTGATTATTAAGTTTCGTTGAGAACTGGTTCAATGTATTTTTGATCGATGCATTAATAAAAGCTTGGTGATTATTCCATCTCTGCGTCTGGATTAACTTAAAGCGGTGTATCCTTGGAGGCTAAGGGCCCGGCCCCGGAGGACACTTGCTTTTGTACCATTATGACTTGACTTCTGTGTGGTTTGTTTATCAGTGTTATTTGGTAATTTGATATATTTCATGAGTTGATATTACATGCTCTGTTAAGATTAAATCATTGAAGTTTTTACAGACAGAATCGTGGATTGAATCTGCATTATGTTATTGATTCGTTCAGAGTTCATTACATGTTATCAGCCTTAATTAAATACTCTTACTGTTCTATTACAGAGCTGTTATATTGACATTCGTTTCATATATTCGTTTGAGGTAGTGTTCTTCATAATCGTTGGATTCATAAATGATAGTGTTCTGTTGGAAGCACAGTTGTATTCCTGTTGGTTCAGGTTGATCAGATTATTATTCCAGTGTGTTGTGTGCGTTTCTGATTTATCAGTACTGTTCTATAATTCATTAATACTTAACGCTGTTCCATTAGTGTGATTTGTGTGAATTGCCTTTAGAGTGAAAGAATGTTATTTGATTGCAAAGAGTACGTTTGAGTTAATAGATTAAGTTTGGTTACAACCCGCGGGACTTGGTTATTTCAATTGCTGTTCCATTTTAGGTTTGCTGTTCCATTCCAGAATTGTTGTTCAATCCTTTACTTGTTGTTCCATTTACTTGCATTTGGTGTGAGAGATGATCTAAGGCTGTAGTGAGCATTGGCAGTCACTATCTAGCTCCCAGGCTCGTGGTCTATGCTCTAATTTCCTTTCCATCAGTTTCCGAAGGGATGGGTTATCACTGCCGAACCCTTGACTGATAAGCTGTTGAGTTTTCTGAGTGTATGATTTATTCTTTGAAGTAATTTAGTTACAGACAAGCATCCGTTTACTCTTGTATTTCTTAAGCACTGTACTACTAGCATTACTCTGACAAATTATAGCCTCAGATTGAGTCACTCTTTGTAATAACAAAACGCTCCCGGATTGACATATTAATGTGAGGTAATTAGAGGTGAAAGATACCCTTTTTATAGCTCCACAGATTTTAGACTAGTTATTTAAGTGCAGATGTTTGTTTGGTTGGGTTGAGTTGATATAGTAGAATATGAAAGGTCTAGGAAAGATAGACAGAAAGAGGAAATATCTGGTTCATTGGGCAACGAAGTCAAAATAAGGTCATGAAAAACTCTTCAAGGGATATGGGATATCAAAGGGAAAATCTAACTTGGCCACAGGATCCTTCGTTTTGGAATGAGATGGACATTAATGTTTTAGAAAGAGAAACTTAATTATCAACAAAGGGAACTTGAAAACATAACTTAAAAATAAAGAGATATTTGATAGATAGGGCTAACCATAAATTCCACAAACATTCTTTAAGCAAATAATGACTTCAAGACAACTTTTAAAATGAAATCTAAGATTCAGGGAACTCCCTATTTCCTCAAAGATTTTATTTTAAAGGACATAGAAAACATAAAAGATTCACTGATAGTTGCATTTATAGAAGAGGGAACACCTAAATAACATCTATGCTTACAACTATAACGACCTTCAAAACAACTGTTCAAGCAGGGGCAAAGGGTAAGATCAAAACCGACCTCTTTGATTAACTTAAGACAATGGTACTTCAAAGGGAGACTTCAATAACATCTTTCAAGTGATGGCAGACAAGCAGGGAGAACCATAAATCATGTTGAAACCAACTATTTGAGCTATCAAGGAAATAAACAAGCATGAAGACTAAAGAGAAGGTTTAAAGCCTCTAAAATACTTCAGCAGAAGAAAACATGAAATAGTGAAGGGTGAACAGGTCTAAGGTGCTTCCAGGAGTCATTTCTTAGCCTAAAATTTTTAGCCTACTGTAGTAAGAGATTATGAAACATAATGGAAACACGAGAAAACATTAAACAGTTAGAATACTTCACCAACAACCAAGCTCATGAATCCAGTGATAGAACCTTCTCAGGAACACGGATGCAACAACATCATCAAGACATCCAAGACTTCAATTTTTTTTTGAACTTCAACAGACTTGTATATTTATTTCAGAGAGTTTCAATGTTACAAATTGTGATCAAACAACAACCAACAACCAAAAACACTCACTCATCTTTTGTTGTGGTATATAAAGAAAGATGAGGAGGTAAGATCTGAAAAAGATCTCAATTACAATTAATACAGGATTTAAATGGCCCATTGGCCTTTGGGATGCTCAATGAAGAAACAGAAGAGGTGTTCACCGTATTAATTCATTCACACTTATGATTTAAGCTAGGTAGGAGTATTTGTTGACCTTTGAGGCATAGGTAGTTTGAAGTAACTCTGCAGATATTCTTTGCATTAAAGGCCCTGGGATAAAGTGACTTGTTTGGCTGTATTGAGGCAAAAATCTGATCCTAATCAATAAATTCAGCTCCTGATTGAATCCTTTGAGGCACATGTGGCATTTTGGTGGTTGAGGAATCAATTTGCCTCAGATATGGCGGTGGAGGCATTCCGTCTGATAAACACTTTTAGGTTTTCCTTTAATCTGTGTTTTAGATCCGGGGATTTAGGCGTTTGATAACTGTCTTAGCCTTAATCCCCACAAATCTATCCACTAATCTGTTGTTCTGGTTCATTTTTGGTCTTCAACATCTGATACTCTTTCTCTGCATTGATCTTCATGGTTTTTCTGTCGTGCAGGGCTGCGCAGGGTATGTAAGGCATCAATGCCTGTGAAAACACCAATATAACGTGATTTTAAACCCTGTGGATGATTTCCTCGGAGGAATCAAACAAGGGAGGGTCGTCACCCTCAGTCACCGAATCTTCTTTGGAAATGACAAAAAATACATTTAAACCTGAAAAAAACACGAAAAAATGTTATATAATCCTGCGTATAGGTCAATCTACATCAGGGACTGTGCGGAGGAGTGTGGGCTGTTGGATGGCATCATCCAACGGCTGGGATTTAATTTCAGAATAGTCAAAAAAGCATGGGGGAGGAGGATTAAATCAGAGTCATCGATTCACACCGAGATCGATGGTTGGGGATGACTACGGGGGGTTCGGATGTGCGGAGGAAAAAATTTGGGGGCATACCCCCATAGTGAAACTGTGCCGTTGATCTGGATCAGTTTGGACGGTCAAGATGGAATCAGGGGGCATTTAAAGTCAAACGGAGGGAATCTGGAGGGTGAGTTTTGGAATCAATAATTTTAATGTGGACCGTCGATCTACAAAGATCGAGGGTGGAGATTGATTCTCGGTTGCGCTGGGGCCAGGATAAAACGCGCACAGCTTCGTTAAAGAGCGGGTGTTTTAAATGGATGAGAGCCGTTGGATGCACGAGGTCAGATCAGATGGCTATCATTGATTCCACTGGGCGGTTATGGTCTGACGGATAACGCGCGGGGGACTCAATTTATGCGGTGGTTTTGAAACAGGGCGGTCGACACGCGGCGCGCAGCATATGTAATCGCTGGCCAACAGGAGAAAACAGCCTTGGGGCCGAAAGCCGTGCGGAAAATACCGCGCGGTTTTTGGAGTGGGGAACAGCTGGTGGGGACCACTGGTAAGTTGCGCTCCGCGCCGTTGATCTGTGGATTGGATGAACGGCTGAGATCGCTCCACAATTGCATGGGCGGGTTTTTAATAAAAATAATGAAATGACGGGTTTTTATAACATTCAAAGGTTTTTTAAATGTTTTAGGGCAGAGAAATAATATTAAAATGGACAAGTGCCCGAGGGTCTTGCAGTTGGTTCTGGCGCTCGAGTGCATGGAGAAAAAGAGGTAGGGGGCTTAGCCTAAGGGGATTAAGAGCAACACATAGAAAATGTGCGTTTCTATGGTTTTTTAATGGTTTTCAAAGGGAAATGAAGGCTTCCGATAAGGTCAAAATAGTGGGTTTTAAGCTTATAAAGGGGATTTTAATGAAATTAAAAGGGGGAAACATGAAATTGTGGGGTTTTCATGGGAAATGGAGAATAGAAAATGAGGTTAATGGTGGAAAGAAGAAAACGGGAAAAAGGTCCTTTGCAGAAGTACTTTGGCTTTTAGAAATCAGTAGGATTTCTGAGTTCTGAATGGAAACAGTAGTGAATATTTGCAAGGATAGGACATTATCAAAAAGTCTTCGAGTATCAGCAATTTTAATCATGAAATTGTTTCTTGAAGGCTATCCAACATTATTTAGCCACCATCTGATATGACAGAATTTTATGGGTGGTTAACACAACCAATAAAGCCCCTTTCTTCACTGGTACTAATTATGCCTTCTGGAAAATCAGAATGAGAGCACACATGATGTCTCTAGGAATAGAGGTATGGGCTGCTGTAGAATTTGGATATGCCCCAAAGACAACTGACCCAGAAAGATAAGCTAAACAAGAATTTTTAGCAAATGTAAAGGCCATGAATGCAATCTTAAGTGGACTTTGTGAGGCTGAATTTATAAAAATAATGCACAGTAAAACTGCTAAAGACATGTAGGAAAATCTATAGAATATCCATGAGGGAATTAAAAAGGTAAAGACTTCCAAAATTCAAGTATATAGAGCCCAGTTTGAAAATTGAAAAATGAATGATGATGAAGATGTTGGCAGCTTCTTCTTGAAAGTTGCACAAATTGTTAACAATATGAAAGCACGTGGAGAAACCATACCATAAAGTATAATTGTGCAAAAGATTCTAAGATCTCTTCCATCCAGGTTTAATCCCAAGGTGTCTAGAATAGAAGAAACAGTTGATTGGGAGACCTTGACCATGAACCAGCTACTTGGAAATCTAACAGCATATGAGATGAGGCTCCCACAGAAGAAGCCAAGTACGAGGGAGGCGACCTTTAAAACAAAAAATAAGAAAGAAGAAGAGGAAGACATATGCTCTTGCTCGAATGAAGAAGAGGAAAAATTTGTCATGAAACTGGATAGAGGCTCAGGTAAATAAAATGGTAAAATTCCTTTCAAATGCTTTAATTGTGGAAGAGTTGGACACTATGCTACTAAGTGTCCTCACAAGAAAGTAAGGAATCAAGCTCAAGAATTAGAGAAAAATACATCAAAGAACTGGCAGAAAGGAAAGAAGTTCAACATAAAATCATTCTATGCTCAACAAGATAGCAATACATTTGAAGACTCAGATGAACCTTCAAGCGAAGAGGGAACCTCTGAATTTTTATTGATGGCCATATAATAACTTGAAGGAATCCTGCTAGAAGATTAAGAAGAAGAAGGTGAAGTTGACCTTGAGGGGGAGCTAAGAAGTGCTCTGGAGGAGATTGACAGACTCAAACTGAAGTGCAGAAAACAAAAGGACATTCTCCTCAAGTATGTAAGAGAAGAGAAAAATTCAGAAGTCCTCATCCAACTAAAGGTTGAGCTTGAAGAAGCCAAGAAGATAGAAGACATGTTACTTCGGAAAATCAAGGATAAAACTCGATAAGAAGAGAAGCTGGAAGAAGAAGTTGTATGTCTGAGGAATAAATTAGAAAATGCTTAGAGGAAGGTGTCTACAAATTCCTCTCAAACAACAAGCTCTAGTAAGTTGAACGAAATTCTGGATGCTCAAAGATCTCCTATGATAAAAACTGGAATAGGCTATGAAGGAGAATCAAGTAAAAGCGAAGAAAAGGAAAAAAGAGAGATTATTTTTGTAAAAGAAAAGAAGAATGATGAAGCAGCTCAAACAATTCCTACAAAAGAAGAAACATGTAATGAGGAAGACAGAGATCAGAAGAAACCTCTAGTAACAAAGAATATAATAAATACTAAGACAATAGAAAAAGGATCATGTACCCCTAAGTATGTTAAATTTGGAAGCCATCAAAGGAGATTCTTCCCTCCTATGAAGAATGCCACATGTTATGTCTACCACAAGCTGGGACACATTGCTGCATACTGTCATGGAAAGAGGATTAATTCAAACCAGAAAAAGATGCAAACAGTGAAGACATTGTCTCAAGCAAACAAATGGAGAAGACAACCTTACATCAGGTATGCAAATAGTTTCTATGGTTACTATTTTTATTGTAAGGAATCTGGCCATAAAATGATTGAGTGTTGAAATTACGGACACAGATTGATATTCATAACCTCAAGGAGGTTTATGAATCAAAGAAATTTTGTTCATACTCACAATTCTACAAAAATTATGATCAAATGCTGTGTATGCAATCAAGTTGGACATATGCCTTCCAAATTGTTGGGCAGTGAAA